>JAJJMB010010581.1:2396958-2491943 GCA_023531105.1 Papaver atlanticum
TAAACTAGTTCCCAAACGCATCCACAATGTCTTCCAGAAATAGCTCAAAAATTTTGTATCTCTACCGGAAGTAATAGACTTAGGAATGCCATGTAATCGAACTATCTCTCTGAAAAATAAAGATGCAACATTTGAAGCATCAGTAGATTTTTTACAGGCTATAAAATGAGCCATCTTGGAGTATCTGTCCACAACAACCATTAATGAATCATTACCTCTAGCTGTTCGAGGTAAACCAAGAATGAAGTCCATGCTAATGTCCACCCATGGAGCTTCTGGTATAGGTAAAGGCGTATAAAGGCCGGTGTTTAGAACAGTACCCTTAGCTTGTTGGCAAACCATGCATCTCATAACATATTTTTGTACATCACGCTTAAGTGAAGGCCAATAATAGCGTTCTTCTACAAGTGCAATAGTTTTATCTCTGCCAAAATGACCACCAAAACCACTTCCATGCAGTTCACGTATTAAATAAAGACGTAAAGAGCCATTAGGAATGCAAAGACGATTACCTTTAAATAAGAAGCCATCTTGAATGAGAAAGTCATCAACTCCATGAGCCAAGGAAATTTTCACTGTCAAATCAGCCTAATAAATCATGTTTGTTAGCATTCTTGCCTTTAATAGGCCCCTAGTCTTTCTTTTCATCTGTATAAAAAAGAAAACATCGTCCTCATTTTTACTAATCTAATGCCAGGAACATGTTCCCCTTGTGCATTCATGAAATGAAATTATGATACTCAGCATGTGTGTTTTTCTTAGGCACTAGGCAGCCAAACCGTGGACAATAGAATCGCGACGCTCGTTTATGATCTACTTTAAGCCTGGTCGTTATTTGTGTAGTACTAATAAGAAAAAAGCAATTCAGAGATTGCTGGTGTTGAGAAGGGAAGAAAAAGATGAGAAAACAGAAGAATAATAGGGTTTAAAGATGAGAAAGATAGATTACTCTGAAAGAGTTGTTTTAATTATAACTTGATAATAATAATTCTCTTACAAAAACGAAGTAAGCCTGTTTATATAGGCATAACAAGAACCTAAAAATAGTAAAACTTTAAAAGTAGAAATAAGAAAACTCTAAAAGAAGAAGTTCTAGACTTGATAAACAAGTAAACCAAAGTAGATGCTATGAATCAACTGTGACAGTTGATACAGCATAAAGGGATCAACTGTGAAAGTTGATACAGCGTAAAGGGATCAACTATCATTGTTGATACATTGAAAACAGGTAGATGTCCTACATCAGTTATCGGCTTGAATAGGTAGAGGTTCTTGACTCTTGACACTCAGTAAAACAGAAAATATGTGGAACAATCGAAATAGAATTGGCATCAAGGGCGGCAACTACTGTCAGTCGAGCGGAACTTGAGCTTTAACAGTACTAAAATGTACTTTTTCCCTCTCGGATCCTCTTATCAAACTGCAAGAATATATTCATTGGAACGATGGCGTGCAACTCCTCTCCGCGTATCAGTTGCATCCAAATTTCCAACAAAACGAAATAAAATGGGAGAGCCCAATAGGAAAAAGTTTTATAAAGTATGGCATTGCCCAAGCCCAATATAAAGATTTTATATAGCAGAAAAGAGCTCTCACCTTCGCGCAACTTAAAAGCAAAAACTATCTTTTGTCATGCCGCCACAACCACCATCTCCTCCGATTTCACAGTAATTGACGAAATCTTCATCTGATGCTTAACGCGTATTAGATCGGTACTGTTTCCGTTACCCCTAAGTTTTCATTTATTTCATTGCTTCTAAAATTAAATAAATAAGTAACCTAGAATTGAATTTAGGTTTATATCAGAGAGTTCAGCATTGGTGTTTCTTTGGTTGTTCTATGAATTTGTTTTTCGGTTGAAGATGATGAAATCTATATTTGATTGATTGTGTTTGGGGACTGAACATCTCTTCCTTTGGCTTGATTTTGGTGCCTCCGGAATGAATGGGTCCCTAAAATAATATATGTTGTTCATCTAATGTACACAAAACTATCATATTATTGTTGTAGATAATAGGATGATGAACATCTGAATTTGTGCAAAAGCAGCATCTTTCGAGGTGCAATGAGCTGCGCTTTCCACACGAGATTTCTGACTAGTTACAACAATAGATAGATCAATCTGTTTTGTGTTTGTCATGCTAATCTTATAAGGTAATGCATTAACATTGTTTGAAGGCTTAGGCATCAATGCTGTTATAGAAACCGTCTTATATAGTCCATGATGATAATTTAAAGGCTTGTTTCTCAAGAACATTCGCAGTTGCTGCCTAAGAGCTTTGTCGCCTTTCGCCAGGCTTGACAGCTTATGCTGTTTTATTCCTTCGATGTCTGAGACTCCAATTTATGCAAATGTTTAAAAAAGATCACAAACCTTGCATATTACCGGCTTCATCTTTCTCAAACACTCCGGACTTTGGAATTGCACTTTTGATACCTTTCTAATGGATCTTCATAGAATACTAGAAGGCTCAAAGCAATAAGTTTATAATAGATAGGCTTATTATAAAATTCAAATTCATCCATCTTTTCACTTTGTCAGCTGTGTATTTTTTCTGTTACTTGTTGATCATTGAACGATGCAAAACCTTGTAATACTATACATCTTCTTTATTTGAAAACCTCTATTGTTGTAAACACAGGATGATGAACATCTGTATTTGTGGGTTTGTTGAGGGTGAAGGCTCCATCCTTCCACCTGTGTATACCAATGATGCTCACAGTGCAAATTAGTTGATTTATCAATTGGTATCAACTGTGTTTGGCTTCTATTGTGACTTGGTATGCATATGAAAATTCCTTTTAATGGACTTTAATCTTTATTTCCCCGGAGCATTGTATTTTATGGGCTAGTTGCTAGCCTTTAAGGTACTGTGAATAGATAGTTCTTTGTTTGTTTATGCTAAATTGAGAATCTGGTTTATTGTGCAAATCAGAAGTGCCTGTGTGTTGTCTGTTTGAGGTGCAGTTAGGATAGCATTTAAGAGAACTGCTTGGTTGGAAATATCTGTTAACGTCACATTATCCTTTTTAGGCACCTCATTTTGAGTAATCAGTAGCGATTAATTGCCTGTTCATTTTTCATAGCTTTGATGTGGGTACTATGCTCTTACATGGTTTCTAAGAAAACCCCAGTTTTGTCAATGAGATATTTTAAAGTCAGGTAGTTCAAGTAGGTCAAACGATTCTGCTCCGTGGAACTTAGATAGTTTGCTCGTTGAAATTTAGACAGACAAATTAGAAACTGTTTTCTGTCAGTCGTATATAGTCCATGATGATAATCCAAAGGCTTGTTTCTCAAGAACATTCGCAGTTGCCGCCTAAGAGCTTTCGCCTTTTGCCGGGCTTGAGAGCTTATGCTGCTTTATTCCTTCCTTGGATGTCTGAGACTCCAATTTATGCAAATGTTTGAACAAGATCACGAACCTTGCATGTTTCCGGCTTCCTCTTTCTCAAACACTTTGGAGTTGGACACTCTAGATATCTTTCTATGGATCTTCATAGAACACCAGAAGGCTCAAAGGAAACTTGTTATATTCAGGAGTAATAGATAGGTTTTGGTGATAACTTGTGAATAATATTGGATATTCTACCTGAAACATCAGAATATTTCAAATCTGAAATTGTGTTTGTTGTGCCCGAAATCGCTGTACCCCTCTCTTTGTAACTACCCAATGAAACATGATGCCATTGTACTTTTTCTGCAATCTAACATTGAATGTTGCTTTGGGTGATAACTAAGTGACTCTTTCTTTCCAGCACCGAAAACAGTAATCTGAGATGGCGAACGTTTCAACCACATCAAAACCTATTGATGCAAAGGCAACTGTGTTTGGGGGATACTTATTTCTTTTATGCGGCTCCATTTCCTTTTTGTTGTTTCTCTTTTCGGCGATAATTACCAAGCTTCTTCCACCGTCTAGCAATCAAATAGTATCAGCTGTTCAGAATGACAGGTGACCTTTAATTTATTGTATTGTGATATTTTAGTGCCATTATTGAAGTATATCTAATGAATGGAATATAGGAGTTTTTCAGTAGCATTCTACATTTGCTGAAAATTTGAGCGATTGAGATGTGTCATTGCTGTGAGATATGTCCAGGAATCTGGTACAATCTCAGTACCAAAAGAAAACACTGTGGGCATGGTATTCCTGAGTATGTGATGCACACGTATTGCTCATTATGAGGCGATAGGAAAGGCTTAGTTTGTTTCCTTCTCAGTGAATAGAGCTAATTTTGTCTTGTCAGCGAAAGTTCCTTAGTTATCCATATATCTAATATTTTTATAATTATCGAGTGTAGTTCTAGTGAGTCGAGTTAGAGTTGTGTCTATCAAGAATATCATTTTAGAGTTGTGTCTATCAAGAATATTATTTTCTACTAGATCCCGATCAGATTGACACACTTGGTCTTAACATATTTATTTAGGGGTTTTATACTTTCATAATGCAGTCATTTCATTGGAAAAGTTAAGCAGTATTAAAGACGGGTATAATTTTTAGAGAAAACACAAATGGTTGATTTTAGCTGTTGTTGTATAGTTTTTACTGATCTAAAACTTGAAAAAGAATTATCGGATTCGGTCGACAAATCCATGATCTCTTCATCATTAAAGAACAATCAATTGATACAATTATCACAAGTTTCTTTTTCAAGTTTTCTCTTTGTGTCAAGTTAAATGTACCATTTCTTGGTTGCACTTGGTACATACTTGAGTTTCTTACATTTTTCTGTGTCTGGATTTTCCATAAATAGGTACTACTGTTTCCTGGTGCCGTTGACTCTTCCCGTCCTCGTGGTGGCTGTATATTTCCATTGGCTCAGCATGAAACTTTTCAAACATGCATGAATTCAGTACAGTTGATGACTCGGATATAACAATGAAATGAGGCCAGGACAAAGTGAAGTGTTTGATTCAAGACAGTAATCTGCTGAGATTAGGTTGTTTCAAAGGATAGCATTTGGCAGCCAGGATTACGGTACTGTTTTTTTTTTTTAGTCGAGGTAGCTATACTTGAGAGTACACTGTCATTGGCAATCATCATAAAGAGGGAGGGAGCGACTGGTTTTAAATTCTAGATCTTTGATGTAGCAGACTGAGATGTTTACCGGAGGTAAATCTATTAATTTAGTTGTACATGTTATATCTGTTCATTTAGTTATATGCGTGGCAGGTAGGATCTGTTTATAGGTTAGGAGACCTGGCTCCTGGGTGTGGAGCTCTGAGTAAGTTCTCCTTGCCATATTCTGTAATTGTTTCCACTGCAACATAATTTTTCTTTCTTTCTCCCCTTTAATGTATTTTTATCATGCAAAAATTTTATGTGTTGTGGATATTCCTCATTTTCTTTTCGCAGAATTTTTAATAAATAACTATTATTTTTACTTTTTTTGGCCCCCACGACTGTCCTATGTTAAAATCTTTCACCAGACACTCACTTATATGGTGTGTAGAGTCACTCACCTGCAGTTACTCAACCAAGTGCTCTTTTTTTTTTGGTCAGATGGACTGTTTAAATTTATATCTTCATCTTCTACCAAAGAGAATGCGCGTAACAAATTCTCAATATTTTGACTGTTGTATTTCCTTCCTCTGGATCTGTAAGTGGATTATAATAATCCGTGGATAATACTCATTACAAATGGCAAAAATTCTCAATAATAGTAACATAGTCTTCCTAAAAATAAAAATAACGTATTCTCGTTTAGAATTAGTTGAGTAAACTAAATTAAATCTGTGAAATTAACTAGGGCCTGGTTGATTGCGTTCCATTGTGTAACCAAACTTACGGTGGGAAAAGAGCGTGTGCTGGAACTGACCTCGTTAGATAGGGCCTCATACCCGCGGCAAGTACCAACTTTGTTGAACCAAAGGTATCAGACATCTCGAGTGAAAAGCATGTCCGTAACATATCTCCCCCTCTTTAAGGCAAGCAAGATTAATTGAAATCCTTAAATTTTTTTGGTTCACCAAACGGAAAATGGTTAACAAAAGGATTAGGGACTAAATGTTAAACAAAATAGGGACTGTTTAGTTAAGAAACATAAATAAGGACTGAAATGCTTAACAGAATATGGACTTAAAAATAATAATATATGAAATCGTTTATTTACATAAATGCTATTTTAATAAAAATAAATAAAAATATTTTAAAACTTCGTATCTTCCAAATGGTACGTCGGATTTTTATAAATTTTATATATTTGGTTCAGTGATACTTTTAGACATGCATGCTACGATTTAATAATTAACCATGAATCTTCAACTCATGATTTAACATACGATTCAATTCTCAAATTTGAAAAACGATTCACGATTCGATACACGATTTAAAAACCTTGCCACCTAAGAAAGAGAAAATCAACCATTTTGAGGAATGGTGGGTCCCAATTAAATGCTATATAGGACTCAACAATAAAAATTGTTACGAAGGTGGTTTTTGATGTTGTTTTTCCTTTTTTGAAGCATGGTTTTAGATATACCAAGAAGTAGGAAAATGTACCTTGATTGTTTGTTCATGTTGTGGGATGATTGAATTTTCAAATTTATTTTCCATCTCTAGCTATCCAAATATTTGGTCAGTCAATGTCTTAATAAGAGGGTACATTAAGTAGTAAATTACATACGTTACGTATTGACTAGGTGTTAGCCGTTGAAGACCCTTACAAGCCAGAAGTGAAATATATATCATGAGAACTAAAATATGACAAAATAAAAATGGACGACGGGGAGCGAGAGAAAAAGAAAGGGGGTTACCTTATCAACACTTTGCGAGCTTGTTATAGCGTATCGTTGCTTTTACTCCCCGTGGTCAATTGAGCGTTGTTAGTATCTTTAAGATACTCAATATGATCTTCCATATCTTTCAGTTTCGCTTTTACTTGATCAGTTTGCGGGTCCAAAGCTTGTTTAGGATCCAATTGGTCCTGTAAAGCAAGACTTATAAGTAATTAACAAAGCAAGTTCCATTATCCGGATTTTCTTTTTCGCTGTGATCAACAATCATAACCAATTATATTATAATTGGCTTAAACTACAACATTAAATAACAAATTCTCTTAAAATAGCAATAATTTAAGGAAATTGCAAGATTGTTTACCACAAGATCATTGAACTGTCCATTGTGCCATAATGGCACAACTTTGGTAGTAGTTCTTGTACTTTGTCTGCTTTTGTAGTGCACCCACAACTGTGAGATCTGTTGCCAATTGAGATTTTTCAGACGACGATGCGGGTTTTGCTTATTGTGCCTTTTCAGTTTGGGGTTTTCAGAAAGAAAGAAAAAATTAAAAGCTAAAATCCCAAATTTTCATAACAAAATATAGCATTATTTTTCCTTTGAAAAAAAAACTATATAGGCTTCCTCAAATTTTATTCCACATGAAATTTCGATGATTCATGATTCAAGACTGGGTTTTTTTTTATTCAAGACGATTTTGCACAAATAGTTGGTCCTTTTAATTAGTATTTCTCTTAGATCATCGTAATAGTTATTTTTCAAATGTTATTTAGGCTACGAAGGAAAATAAAAATAGCTAGACATGGTAGTCATTGATGTTAAGAATACAATGTTCAAATTTTATTTATTTATTTTTTTCGATCAAGATAATTTCTTAAAGTTCAAAAGGAAAAATATTGGTTAACATGAAAGCACAAAAGATAAATGAAAAGCGATATGGCGTAACATAAACATCTACGTCACTTTTGCTGATTTTTTTGTAAGATCAGTAAGTTTCTTAACAAAAACTCGAACCTCTAACCCGAGTTATTATAAGTTCCAACACTATTAGAGTGAAAACGGATATCCACCTCATCTCAATTGCTAAAATAATCTGAAGTAAAAAAATTTACATACTTGTATAGTTTCTAAAAGAAATTTAGGTGAAAACTAACCAAAGAATTATACATAGGCTTTGTTATTAATTAATATAATAAGATGAAGCAAATTTTTTTTACATACTATTATATTTTGCTAAGGAAATTCAGGAAAAAACTAACCAAATACGGTTTCTAAGGTATCCCAAGCATCTTTTGATCTAGTGCATGTAGAAACATGATGTTGAAGATCTTGGTTTATGGCAAGGATTCAGCGTATCATAGTTGCGTTTAACATCACTAATTTCGGCTTCGCTATATGTAGCTATATCTTTTGGAACAACACATGCTCCTTCTCCAACCACTGGAATATTGTATCCTCTTACAACAAGAACCCACGTCTTAAAGTCACAAACTTGTAAGAAATATTGCATATCTATTTTCCACCATAAGTAATTTGTGCCATCGAAGGTTGGTGATACGCTAATCGAGATTGCACTCTTGTCCATAAATTCAGATCGCTACAAACATAGACTTGTTAGGTCTGATAGTTTTTGCATGCTCTATTACCAATTGATAAGGAGAGGGTACCAAGTACACCATCAACTTTTTCGTTCGGAAACCTGTATGGACAAAACCTAATACAATTGCAAGTATACCAACTTAATGATCATTGAAAATATATATATAAAGTTATTATCTATATCTCTTCTCAATCAGCATGTATATAGACAAGGAGTCCGTGAACCTGATTCTTAAGAAGAGTACTTGGACGATCTCAAAAATCAATATCCAAGATCAATCTAGTCGTATTCAAATAATCCAATCAGAATTCTGCCAAGTAATAAACTTGTTATCTATCTTTCAAGATACGAATTATATAAGAAACAAGTCTCGTAATCGATCACAGTTAGATGGATGTATCTACTAAGATTGAGTACGTACTACTTGCGTAAATCCAATTATAAAGATAAAATAATATACTGCGGAAAAGAAAAAGCACAAGACACCAGAAGTTTTGTTAACGAGGAAACCACAGCTGCAGAAAAACCCAAACTATATTAAGACGCTATAAAAACACTAACCTATTATCAGACTTCAGACTGGAATGTAGTTGAGACCGGATCCACCCTCCAAGCGATTTAGTTACAGTCGCACTCCTTCCGTCTCTTGAACCTTGCAATTGATTCCCTTAACTGACGTCATTTACAGTCTAAGAGTTGCTTCAACCTAAGGGAAGACTTTTGATACCAATCTGCCTCTAACAGATAAGCCTATTTGATTTCTCTTTAGATCAAAAATTAAGGATCGGACATCTGTTTTCAATAGACAAAGCTAGCAAACCTCACAATCCGGAACACTTACATTCACTTAGATGAGAATCCTGAATCTTTTACCACCTCTCAAGAACAATCTTCGACTTATCAGTTAAGACTAGTTTTCAAATATCTATCTTGAGGAATCATAAAGTCTGAGACGAAGAGAACTTTGCGATTTGTATCTATCTTTCCTGAAAGAGATTACGAGAACCTCGATAACAGGAAAGCAAGATCAGGATACACGAAATATCAAGGTAAAGATAGTCGGACCTGGATTCATGAATCCCCAAAATAAAGTATTTCAGTCGTAAACCTAATTATGTTTCTCAGATGAGACCTAGATTCATAGAGGAGGACTCTAGCGATCAACTAGGACACAAAGTGTCAGGAATTGATTTTCCCAATTGAAAAAGCATTTCTATCTATAGTATTTCAAAACTGAGGGTTGCTTTAAATTCAAGCTAAGATAACTTGATAATCAAGCAAACACTTTTAGTCTTGAAAAAATAAATATACATTGTGTCCAGTTATGGAACCGTGTATAATGATTGTTCAGTTTGGCCAATATGCCGTATTAACCATAAGTAAATTGATGTTCATTTAAACACCTAAGAATTTAATCATAATGCACGCGCATAAGTGTTTAAGTGATCAATGAAGTCTTAGAAGTGTTTAAGAGAGTCATAGCAAAGCTAAACATTGTTTTTTTAAAGTTTTTAAGCATCTGCTAAATTCTACTGGGACCGTTGGTGAAACGGTTCATGAACCGCAAGGAAAGTTCACGAGTCAGGGTGCTACGGTTCGTGAACCGGGTTTGGTAACCCTACTCGGCTCGAGAACTCAGATGACTACGGTTCGTGAACCTGATTCACCAACTGCTATCCTTTTATACCAACATAAAAATTCAGATCACCACGTTTTGTGAACCAGGTTCGTGAATTGTTCCCTACTGAAGTTAGGGTTTGCGAATTGGTTCGCCAACCTTCCCTGTATTTTTGAAACTCATATATCTATGGTTTGCAAACTGGTTTGCCAACCTACCCTGTGCAGAAATAACAAAAGTTTTGAATTTTTATGTTATGATGTTTGAAATATTTCCAAATGATAAAATCACTTGCATGGGCAGTTTTTAAATTATCCATAAATTAATTCTCAAACAATAAATTGTTTCAGACTAAAGGTGTGAGGGACCTTTGAACATCTATGTTTGAATCACATTTCGAGATTTTTAACAAGACAAGTGTGAAAAAGCGGGGGTCTAACAACCTCACCCAAGTATTTCGCTTAGCAATCTGTATGGACTAACTCCAATATACTTTTAAGAGAATCAACTAGACAGTCAGACTCAATCTTAATAAAAGGTATATCAAAGAGTTATATCTCAATTTCTCGATTCAATCCTCACTCAAACAAATAGAAATCTGTGAGCCTGATTGAATACAAGAGAAATAACTTGAACGGTACCAAAGACCAATGTTCAAGGATCAATCAATTTCAATCAACAACCAAAGGTTGGATTTACCAATTGATCGATTCAACGCACAACCAGTGATATCTCAATTATATAACAAAATATAATGCGGAAAAGAAATAACACAGACACCAGAAGTTTTGTTAACGAGGAAACCGCAAATTCGGAAAACCCCGGGACCTAGTCCAGATTGAACACACACTGTGTTAAGCCGCTACAGACACTAGCCTACTACAAACTAACATCGGTCTGGACTGTAGTTGAACCCCAATCAATCTCACACTGATCCAAGGTACAGTTGCGCTCCTTATGTCTCTGATCCCAGTAGGATACTACGCACTTGATTCCCTTAGCTGATCTCACCCACAACTAAGAGTTTCTACGACCCAAAATCGGAGACTTGAATAAACAAATCTGTCTCACACAGAAAAGTCTATAGGAATAGATAAATCTGTCTCTCACAGAAATACCTACGAGTTTTGTTCCGTCTTTTGATAAATCAAGGTGAACAGGAACCAATTGATATACCGGATTTATATTCCCGAAGAACAGCCTAGAAATATAAATCACCTCACAATAATCTTAATCTACTAACGAAACAAGATATTGTGGAATCACAAACGATAAGACGAAGGTGTTTGTTACTACTTTTCTATCTTGTCTATCGGAGATATAAATCTCAAGCCAATCTTACGATTGTACTCAAACACGATAGAAACAGCATGATCAGATCACGCAACTACAGAGAATATAGTTGGGTCTGGCTTCACAATCCCAATGAAGTCTTTAAGTCGTTAACCTACAGGGTCTCGAGAGAAACCTAAGGTTAAAGGAGAATCGACTCTAGCTTATACAACTAGTATCACACAGGAGGTATGTGGATTAGGTTTCCCAGTTTCTAGAGTTTTCCTTTATATAGTCTCCAAATCAGGGTTTGCAATCTAAGTTACCTTGGTAACAAAGCATTCAATATTTACTGTTAGATGAAAACCTGATTAGATTCAAGCTAATATCTTTCAACCGTTAGATCGAACTTAGCTTGTTTTACACAAATGAAATGTAATTTTATTTAGGTTTGAGTAACCGTACCTAAACGTGTACACCTAGTTGGTTCAACAATAGTTAACCAATGGTTAGCCATATGAGCACTTTCATATCAACTTTATTCATCTTCACCATAACTAGTTCAAATAACTCAAATGAACTAGTTAGAGAGTTGTTCAATTGCTTAGATCTTATAGAAGTATACAAGACACAATCGAAGCAAAATCGGTTTTGATTCACTCGAATCGATTCATGAACATTATAGCCACGGTTTGCAAAGATTGCATTCCTTAATATATATAAATGTTTTAGTTCATGAAGAAACTGATTTTAGAAAGTAACCTACCTAAGTATGCATGCGGGTACGCGTACTTAAGCAACCCTAATTGAGTTTGTTATCACTTCCAAACTCCAGCAGAAATTCACGGACGTGAACTTTTCGCCAGTACGTGTACGGGTACGCATACTTTGGGTTCCCGGTTTTGGACTTTTACACAAATGTGAAAACACACTATGCTTATATCCAAAGATGGTTACATGTTCTAAACTCTCATTTCAATTATTGAAACATTCTTAGAGGATGTTATATAGTTGTTATTCACAAACTATTTTTCATCAAAGCGATTTTCAAGATATTGAAATAACCAACATGACTTTTGTCACGAGTAAAGATGAACTTGGCCGAAGTGAAAGCTTACCAACATATATTTCAAGAAATAGATAAGCGAGATAAACTCGTCTCAAAATAACAAATGTGTATAATCGAAGTCTATATAGCAATACGACTTTTGTCTCAAGATAAGAGATAAAATAGATAAACTTTTGAGTGAAAGATAAGTTCAAGTCTCCACATACCTTTTTGTCGATGAAGTTCCACCAGTTCCTTGAGTAGTTCTTCGTCTTTGCATGATGAACTCCGTGGAGTCTAGAGCTCAACTACACTTACTATCCTAGTCCGAGACTTAGCTATAAGTAGACTAGAAATCAAGACTTGTAGTTTTGGCAACTAAACTTGACAAACAAGCTTGAGATAGCAACGCTTGTGAGTTCGACCGAGCAGTGCTCTAACAAAGCGTGACTCCAAATTTCTTCTTTGTAAATTTACTAGAAGTCCTACGACATAGTGTCAAATGATAGAATGGTAAGATAGTGAGTAAAATAGAATGGTTCAGTCTTCGCATACCTGATAAAAAAGTTCTTCAAATGTTTTTGTCGATCTCTAGTCTTCGAGGGTGATGTCTGATACTCAACCACCAAATTCTAACCTAGTCCGAGACTTGACTTAGTTGACTAGAAATCAAGATATAGTTTTGATCAACTATTATTGACGACAAGCTTGAGATATCAAAACTTGCGGGTTCAACCGAGCATTGCTCTAACACAATCTACTCCTAGCACCATGTCACACCCACAAAGAGCAAGTAATATAACATCAAACTTGAATGTATGTCTCTGTATTTTCCATGAGAATTGTGGACATCTAGCATCACTCACCAATTTATTACCATAAACTGCTGTTACTTGAAATGGTGTTGCAGGTTCAGTGAAATTTCCACTGCTTCTAGCAATCTCAGGTTCAAGAAAGCCATGCGTGCTCCCACCATCCACTAAAATTATGAGATGACTTTTCCCTCTAGTGACTCCCTGAATCTTGATGGTGTTGTGAGACACATTACCAGCGAGAGCATGCAATGAGATCTCAACTTATCCCTCAAGTTCTTGTATAATAGGGTAACTCAAGGGAGACTCTTCTTCTGAAGATAACAACTCATTATCATCTGCTACTAGAATAAATAATTGTTGCTTCACACACATGTGTCCCATCTTGTACACTTCATCACAATTGTAACATTTTTTTTTCCTTACTCTCATTTCAGCATATGAGAGTTTTCTTATTAGTGGTAGTTTTGGGCTAGTAGAATTACCGTGCCTTGGAGAGGGTGAAATTGATTTAAAGGGTGTAACAAAGTTTCTAGAACTGTTGCTCAGAATGGAAAGAGGTGGTAATTTGGTGGTGGAGATCCTTTTGAGCAATGTTTTCCAGCAGTATTTCTTGCATTTTAGCCAGATAAATAGCTTGTTGCAGATAAGTATGAGAGAACATTTGAACAACTATCATGAGCTCCTTCTTTAGCCCATGATAAAACTAGAAGTGAAATACTCCTTCGTTAGGTGCCTGTTCTTAGCAATCATTAATGTGTTAAAATCCTCAAATAGTTCTTGATACTCAACCACACTTCCAAATTGAGCCAGCTAATTAAACTATCCCACAACATTATCATGGCCAGACTCCTGAAAACTGGATGTTGATGGGTCGGTAGACCGACTTTGTTCTACCGCAAGTACACGGTGTCGAAATTGCACACAGTAGCAAATGTGGTTTATTTCCACAAGGCGTGTTCTAAATTACTTCTAACTAATACAATCAATTAACTAAACAAAATCAATATTCAGAGAATTATGGATTGTCAACTAAGATTACGAAACTAAAAATGCAAAATAATTAAAGATGTAACCAGGATGTGAAGGTGTTAAGGATTCAGGAATCCATTGTAAGATAGGTTCATTTATGTTATCTTACCAAGGTTTCGGATTTACTTATGTATAGTGACAAACCTAGCAACTAATACATGGAAGATATAGCATTTAAGAATCATAGACAAGAATTCACAAAAATATATATTTGTTCTAAGCCTAAAGTAAAACTTCTAACCACTAGGTATACATGGCATACAAAGTGAGAGAATTCTCATAAGGAATTTATTATCAAGGTTCAATGAGTTCTTCTAACAACCTAAAAATGAACTATACATGGCATAGAACATGAAAAATTATAATTAGAAGATAAAACATTGATAGAGAGACAAAAATTTAGCATTAAGTTCAATTGGTAGAAGAAACCCTTGTTTGAACACACAAGAAAAATAACCTACAAGTTCATCCTTTCACCCTAACAATGGCTTAGCAACTTATAGCTTTTTTTAAAGCCATATAAATTGATAAAGAAAATAATAAACTCATACAATCGAAAAACGAGTAGAAATGCTCAAACCCTAGTTTCTTTCCTGTAAACGGCATCCCTTCTTTTCTCCTCACTGCAGGCTTATATAGCACTCCAATTTCTCAGCATAGAACCGACGCCAATACCCAACAGAGCCCAATTCAGGCCCTTCTTAAAGTCCGACCACCTAACATCAACCATTTCCTAAATCCCTGACCGGCTAACCAACAACACCTTCTTCAAGACTGACCACACACCCATCTCCATCTTCTGTCCACCAACACAAATACAACCACAACACCAGCATCAACACAAAATCCATCTCCATTCACCTCCCAGTTACTGTGTACCAACGAAATGCCAAGCTCCCAAAATCCATCGGTAATTATATTCAACCACAACAACCTCCAAGTCGTCACCTCCACTGCGAATTCAAATCACAAGTTGATACAAGTCTCAACCATCTCCATTTACTGCCTGAAATACTGCCCATACAACCACCATTATTTCTAGACTTAAATTCCATTTCCCTGAATCACCATTCATCCACCTGTAGTAGGGTAAAAACTAATTATGCTGAAAATGGTAAATTTGGGTGTGCCGCCGATAAACGAATCTAAACCCTAAACAAATGTACTGCACAGAAGTACTTTAGATTCGAGAGATCAATCTATATAATCCTGGCCTAAACCAAGTAATAGCCGTTTCATTCTTGCTTCGGTCACAAAATGAAGGAGAAGGGTTGATCTTAGGGAGGGAAGTGAAGAAGGTGTTGAGATCAGAATGGTTAGCTCTGAAGGTGAGGTTGTTTTATGACTTGTATCAGAATGTGGAACCTGCTTGCAGAATGTAAGCTATAAGTTCTTTTTATGTTTTCTGGATACTTGTGTTAATAACCGTTGTTAGTTGAAATAGGTTGAAAACCTATTTATATAAGTCATAGTCGAACACACCCTGATCTCATAGGAAGTGGAAGTAGTTGAGTGATGGAGAAGTGAGGATCGTGTAAAATGTTGAAAAACCACGTCCCTACTATGAGGGGAAGAACGGTCGGTTACACCCACTACTTCTCTGCTGCCACTAATTGTTCGCCCTTCCTTACACTTTCTCATAATGGGCATGTTTCACGCCGCACGCTGTAAACCGCCAGACCAATACCCTGATGAACATCCCCCATTTTGTGACATGTTTGATGTCTCGAGTATTTTGTAGAAAAATATGCAGCACGCTGCTGAGTGGGTCCATCCTGCAAGACCTAATTATTCTGACCAATCACACGCAAGCTAGGTGGTGGGCAGTTATATGTGACAAGTCGAGTTGTGAGACTTGCCGTAAGAAATAGCATGTAATGCTCTTAAGTTGAATAAATAAGTTATTCGTGAAATCGATAGTTATTGAATATCGCTTGTAATCGATGCATGTAAAGCATCGCTTTTAAGCAAGCATCTCAAAATAATAGATATTCATGAAGCATCGTTGTATAGAGCCTGTCTTGATTGGTCACGGAACCAAATGTCTTAAAAGGAGTGCGACCAGCCATCTTCGAGCAGCTGCCAAGGATCGCTTGGGCAGGTTGATCGGCTCTCATGGAAGAGTGGCGGCTGGTGAGCACGATAGTGCCTTATTGGTCGCCCAGAATTAAATCTTAAATGGTCAATTCGGCTAGCCAAGTTGGATGGCTGAGATGATTTGCGGTAGTTGCATACCGTCGTTGATTCAATTCAAGATTTTTTAAAGCCGCGTGACTGGCACACTTTGGCTGATCGGTTTGTGGCATTGCTGGCGTATTTGAAGCAATGTGATTGGCCAGGGCTATTACTGAACCGCCCGTGAACATGAACGCGCCTTGCCAGTATCTTGAAACCAGATCTTGGTCGGTCGATTCGGCTAGCGAAGTTGGATAACCGAGATTGCTTTATGGCAGTTATATACTGCCATTGGTCGACCCTGAGGTTTTGAAGCCGTGTGGCCAACCTACATTGGGCTAATGGTTGGAGCCGTTGGTTGCTGGCTATGAGCAATTCGATTATCCAAGGTTAAAGGCAAGCCGCCGGTGAGCATAATGGCACTTCATTGGCCGGCCAAAACGAAATCTAAGCCATCCAACTAGGATGGATAAGTTGGACGGCCGCGGTGAATTTGAAACTGCCATGGCCAGTCTTAACTCGTGAAACCCTTTGTTCAACAACGCAACTAGCCTACTTTTTGCCAGCGATTAGGGTTGTTGCTGGCGGCTTAGGAGAATTTCGATTGGTTGGAATAATAGTGGGCCCGCCGGTGAACACCATGGAGCTTGTTTGGTCATGCTGGGAGGAGGCCAAGCTTGTTAAATTAGCCGGCAAATCGTGCGGCCGTGATTGTTTTAAGTCTGACATGGGCATCCTTAAAACTTCCAAATTGAATTAAAAGTGTAGGCTGCGCATTTAGAGCGATTTGATTGGTTGATGGGAAAGAGGGGCCGGCTGGCAGCAATATGGGAATGGCGGCCGATGGTACGGCGGCGCTAGCTAGGGTGAACCGCCCGGTGAAGTGGCGCGGTCGCGTCCCTTTTGCTGCTGCCTTTACCTGCCGCAATTCCTCTTTATTTATTGGCACAAAATCAATAATTTTATTATCAGAGAGTAGCGCAACGTGCTTCCGAATAAGTACTTTCATGCAGATCTTGATCCCGACACTTTGGGAGATTCATGCTACTCAGCTGCGAGTGAACATTAATCGTCAGGTCATGTCAATATTAAGAGTTCATCTGGGGAACATAGCATAGGAAAATACTCAGCAAGCCATACATTAGTGAATAATGCAGGCTAGAAATTAAATACTCATTAGGCTCTATACTAGTGAACAATTCATCTAGGAGCTTGAGTTTCAATACAATATGAAAAGCGGCATAGGCACTCATTAGATTTTAATATATTCTTCAGACTCCTTCTGGAATATAGACATATCAAGGTCTACTATTTCTAACACCGGGTCAGCTAGACAGACTTTTACAGTTTTCGCCCTAAACTAAAAATCACCATCAATATTAAGTTCCCTTCTTAGCACGTAACAATGACATTGTTGCGGGGTAAGCACTAGATGGTGACAGACGAAAACAAAATTAATAAGATGAAGTAGGTAGATGTTACCGGAGAGATATCAGTTGGTTTGAACTTTCTTGGCAGTCGTACTGGTGAAGCAGCTATCAATCAGGGGCTAACAAATTACTGCTCATCGAACATCAATGGTAGGAAAAGAAAGCGAGCATGTACGATCAAGGCCTTTGAGATCAATTGGATTCTTCCCCATCTTCGTGTACGCCAACCAGCAACAAGGTAAGTTCATCTCGTCTTTGTATTTTGGATGTGAGTGTAATATCCACGAGTAGTTGATCAAACTTGAACATTTAGCTCAGTGTGAATGACTTTCTTTGTTAACGGCGGTAGAGCGAGCATCAACGGCAACAAAGCAATCTCCAATAATTATGATCAGCAGCAATGCGATCAAGGAGAACTCAAGGTAGGTGCTCTTTTTTATTTTGCACATGTAGCCACCTAACAGTAACTAGGAGCGTAATTTTTTTTTGGATAAGATGTCACCTGGAGATATTCCCGCTGCTAAGCCAGGAGGCATTAATGATTCCAAAGACATGTCAAATATAGATGATGACTTCTTCGAAGTGTCCTATACAACTGTTAGGACTCATCTTAATCATGTGACAGTTCTCCTTCCTGGACCAGAGGGTGTAGAAGCTGTACCATCGATCTTCTCCGGAATGTGTAATGAGGTTCTGTGTCCATAAGAATGAGTGTCTAGCCCCTCTAGTGGATTTCAAAATTTTCCAAATTCCATTGCGCTCAATTGCAAAAGGCCTTGACTTTAAGTTGTTTGGTGTCTTGACTACTGAGTCGCAACTAAAATGTTCTTTAAACTCTTGAATATTGACTGGAATGAAATTGCGTTAATTCTGACTCTTTATCTCATAGGCTCATTCCTGCCCTTCTGATTACGATGATGATATGCTTGGAATGCTTGTATGGGCAAAATCTTCCAGAACCTTTGAGTGAAGTAAACGAGCTGAGAGGCGTTCTGTTGCCGACGTGCTTCTATCAAGTCTTCAAGGACTTCGTTCCAAGCGACATCCTTTGAACCATCTTCTGAATCTTGGATTGTTGTATGGAATGGGATGCGATTGGGCAGTCCCCAGTTACACTTCTGTTTGATTAGTAGAGCTGTATTTTTGAGTCGGCTTGGGAATACAATGCGGTCTTGTAAGGAGTTGTAAGTACATATTAGATCCGATGGCGTGGACGGATATGTGAAAATATCTCTGTGGCGTACTTTTGGAGTCTTTGATGCACGTGTACGGCTTCATGTTGAGAAATACCTGCGGCTCGTAAAGCTTTGACAATGATGATGTTGATATCAAAAATAACCTGATTGAGGGACGTGAAGGCGTCCCGTGCTGGCAGTCCCCCGGTGTAATTATCATGAGCATATTTTATCTCCTGAAAGATGTACTTCCATTGCATTTGCTGGTAAGGTGGTTGACGAATTGATGAAGGCGACAATCTTTTGGATTCGTCATTTGTTGATCAATGGGCGGGAGTCGCACTTGATAGATTTGTATTGTATCCAAACTTCTGGCATCCAATGCACCCCTTCCATAGGAAATTGGAAATCTAGAAACACCGAATCTAACTTTGTCGGCGATGTGGTTGTTGATATGCCGCTTCGTGTTGGCCTTGGGTAGGCGGTGTTGAGTTCCAAGTAGGTGATGTGACAGACATGATACGATTGGTCTATGTGGCTTGCTGAGGAACGACTTTCCTTTTTGATTCTTTACTGACAACAACGCTTATGAATGGCTGAACCAAGTACTGCTTGTTGGTCAGGCGCCTTCCAGACAGGGAGGTGATGATATCCTTATGTTACATCTTTGAAGAGTGATGACCTTGTCATGGTTTTTGACCGTCTCTTCTGATTTGAAGAGGTCCTTGACAGTGAAGGGATTCCGTGTTGAGCCTCAGTCCCCAAGTGTGGTTTACTTGGTTCTATCTTGTACGGTCTGTGGGTTGACCACGATAAAGGTATCACCATCTTTCCTCCGTACTGGTGACTCTATTACTTCCACCATGGAAAACTATAATATGAAGAAGTTCGGATTACCTTTGTCCGTAGTGGTTGTTGCTATGGTGAATCTCTGGCTGGTATCGAGCAATAACAGTTCTTGGCAATAGCTGTGATCAGAGGAGACTGCATTTTCGTGGAAACAAAACAGGTTGGCTAGAGCTTGGATGTCTATGGTCATGATCCTTGACAGGGAGAAGTGGTGGATACGGACCCGGACCCGGAAGGGAGAGGCATGGTGACTACGAGCGCGAACCTGGTAGGGAGAGGCGTGGTAGCTACTGGAACTAACTTGGCAGAAAAAGGCGTGGTGATGGTGGTCATGGGCTTTGGTAACCACGACCATGAATCTTGGATGAGCAGGAGAGGCATAAGTAGTGGTAGCTACGTCTACGAGCTTTAGGCGAGCATATGTGGTGATGCTAGACACGACCACGAACATTAAAAGGCTTTGATCGGTCGTTATGTCCTAAAGGATGAGTTTCTTCTTTTCATATAACTCACATACGTGAGTTTATTTCTCCTTCTATTCTTTCCCCTTTTTATTCTCGGTGAAGCAGCTCCCCGGATTCCCTGCGTGTGGAAGCTCGCCTATTGTTGCTTGCCTGATTGTAAGTGCGACCTTGGTGTATTGACTTACTGAAAATTTCAGATTTGTGTCTTCTTGCCAAAACGACCGCAAAATCTTTACCCGATGTCGGAATGAAGTGGTTGACCTCTCATTCTTTAGATAAGAGGAAGATATAACTTCATCAATACAATTTCCTAATTCGGAGTCCCTTTGATGGGTGAAAAGGACCTGACACTGAGAATTAAGAATTTCCTAGGAAGAATTCTGTAGGTTTTCAGCTGTCACGTAGTCGAGAGTTTTTTGCTGCCATTTATAGCTCATTCATAGGATTAACGTGCTCTTTTAGTATGTTGTAGAAGACTTCCATACGAATCGTTTGGTATATGGATCACTCCCATATTCTTCAACAATTAACGACAGTTTCAATTCCTCCAGAGGGCAGTGTAAAAACGTTTCTGACAGAGTTCTTGCAACACGACCTGTAACCTTTTTAAATGTGGGTGACATTGTTGATGAGGTGTCTCCCTTGGTGAGTTATCTCCTCATGTGTTAGCACCAGCAGTAGACTTGGAAGTCAAGGGATTCAATTCTGGATCTCTTGACGTAGTCATCGAGATGCCTGTTATTTTGCTGGAATATCCTTTCCAAATCTTGAGGGTGATCGACTCGGGAATGAAGAGATATTTATGGTAGGGAGCGCCATCATCTGGAACCGATCGAAGGTGTTGTTCGGCACGTTTTTGATGTACCCGGTGTAGGCTCTTCTGGTAGGCCAATTTGGAGAACTCTTCGAGTCATAACATCTGGTGAAACTCGTATTCCTACTAAGTATTCCAAAGATGGGAGATATGTTCTTAGGCATTACCCATTTCCATAGGCAAAGGAAATATGGGAGACGTGGGTCCTTTTGGTGCAGCAACTTCTCAGATCTCCTCTGCGTGAGGTTACCTCGGCTGCGGATGTACCAGGCTTGCTCTTGCTTGGGTTGGCATAATAGGCGAACCCCTTTATGATGATTTGAAGATGTGTCAAGCCTCCATTGTTGTTGTAGATATACGAATTCCTGGAATTACGCCATGGTCTAGATCTACACGTTTTGCTGATGAAGTGATAGCGGATACTCCTGACCATAAAATGATAGCAGTGGTGGAATAGAGATAGACCTTTGTTGTCGTGATCTCTGCAGGTGCCTTTCTAGCACTCCATTGGTGTTGAGATTTGTTGTCGACTATCTCCATACTGGAATAACGGCTATGCGAATCTTCTCTTTATCTCTCTGGTGTTGACCCTGGCGACATTAATATCAGTGATAACTTTGAGGCGTTTCCGGCTTGCTCTATATAACACTTATGGTGTTGCAAAAAAGGCGATTGCTCCATCCGGATATCTAGAGAAGCCGTTGTACCCTTCTAAGTAGTAGTCACGTCTTCTTTTGTTTCCACAAGGCTTTCTGGTCTTTTCATCTGAGAGATTTACTGGTGCTCGACTATCCAAGGCATTCCTTGTAGCATTGCTTGATTTTTTTTTTGTGAAGCTTCTTAACGAACGGAACACCAGAATTAAAATTGGTTGTTGAACCTAAATTGAGTTTAATGGTTGAATTAGATCTAAGATCCACCCTTTTGAAATTGAGAAAACTGGAATGAAAATTGAGAAACTGATTTTGTAACCGAGAGATTAATCTCCCATTGTGGTCACCAATTTGTAGTAGGGTAAAAACTGATTCTGCTGGAAATGGTAAATTTGGGTGTGCCGACGAGAAACGAATCTAAAACCTAAACAAATGTACTGCACATGAGTACTTTAGATTCGAGAGATCAATCTGTACAATCCTGGCCTAAACCAAGAAATGGTCGTTCCAGTTTTGCTTCGGTCACAAAATGAATGAGAAGGGTTGATCTTAGGGAGGGAAGCGAAGAAGGTGTTGAGATCATAATGGTTAACTCTGAAGGGGTGGTTGTTTTATGACTTGTAACATAATGTGGAACTTGCTTGCAGAATGTAAGCTATAAGTTCTTTTTATGTTTTTCTGGATACTTGTGTTAATAACCGTTGTTGGTTGAAATAGGTTGAAAACCTATTTATATAAGTCATAGTCGAACGCACCCTGATCTCATAGGAAGTGGAAGTAGTTGAGTGATGGAGAAGTGGGGATCATGTAAAATGTTGAAAACCACGTCCCTACTATGAGGGGAAGAACGGCGGTTACACCCACTACTTCTCTTCCGCCACTAACTGTTCGCCTTTCCTGACACTTTCTCATAATGGGCATGTTGCACGCCGCACGTTGTAAACCGCCAGACCAATACCCTGATGAACATCCCCCATTTTGTGACATGTTTGATGTCTCGAGTATTTTGTAGAAAAATATGCAGCACGCTGCTGAGTGGGTCTTGCCTGCAAGACCTAATTATTCTAACCAATCACGAGCAAGCTAGGCGGCGGGACGTTATATGTGACAAGTCGAGTTGTGAGACTTGTCGCAAGAAATAACATGTAATGCTCTTAAGTGTAATAAATAAGTTATTCATGAAATCGATAGTTATTGAATATCGCTTGTAATCGATGCATGTAAAGCATCGCTTTTAAGCAAGCATCTCAAAATAATAGATGCCCATGAAGCATCGTTGTATAGAGCCTGTCTTGGTTGGTCGCGGAACCTAATGTCTTAAAAGGAGCGCGGCCAACCATCTTCGAGCAGCTGCCAAGGATCGCTTGGGCAAGCTGAGGGCAGATCGATCGGCTCTCCTAGAAGAGTGGCGGCTAGTGAGCACGACAGTGCCTTATTGGTCTCTCAGAATTAAATCTTAGACGGTCAATTTGGCTAGCCAAGTTGGATGGCTGAGATGATTTGCGGTAGTTCCATACTGTCGTTGATTCAATTCAAGGTTTTTTAAAGCCGCGTGACTGGCACACTTTGGCTGATCGGTTTGTGGCATTGCTGGCGTATTTGAAGCAATGCCATTGGCCAGGGCTATTACTGAGCCGACCGTGAACATGACCGCGCCTTACCAGTTTCTTGAAACCAGATCTTGGTCGGTCGATTCAGCTAGCGAAGTTGGACGACCGAGATTGCTTTATGGCAGTTATATACTGTCATTGGTCGGCCTTGAGGTTTTGAAGCCGTGTGGCCAACCTACTTTGGGCCAATGGTTGGAGGCGTTAGTTGCTGGATGTGAGCAATTCGATTAGCCAGGGTTAAAGGCAAGCCGTCGGTGAGCATAATGGCACTTTATTGGCCGGCCAAAACGAAATCTAAGATGGCTAAGTTGGACGGCCGCGATGAATTTGAGACTGCCATGGCAAGTCTTAACTCGTTAAACCCTTTGTTCAACAACTCCACTATCCTACTTTTGGCCAGCGATGGTACGGCGGCACCAGCTAGGGCGAACCGGCCGGAGAAGTGGCGCGATCGCGTCCCTTTTGCTGTTGCCTTTACCTATCACAATTCCTCTTTATTTTTTATTTTTCGACTTTTGGTAGGATTTTGCTCTTTGTAGTCCATAGTGGATCAATCTCCTAGCTTACCTAGGTTTGGTCTCAACCAATAGGGTTCGAGATATTGCGCATGCCACAAAAACCAAATTTTTATAAATTGGTAAAATTAGGTTAAAAAATTGAATTTTGCGAGCTGTCACAAAATTAATCAAATTTGATGATTTGTGTGCATTGGCACAAAATTACTAATTTTATTCTCAGAGAGCAGCGCGCAGCGTGCTTCCGAATAAGTACTTTCATGCAGATCTTGATCCTGACACTTCGGGAGATTCATGCTACTCAGCTGCGAGCGAACATTAATCGTCATGTCATGTCAATATGAAGAGTTCAGTTGGGGAACATAGCATAGGAAAATACTCGGCAAGCCATACATTAGTGAATAATGCAGGCGAGAGATTAAATACTCATTAGGCTCTATACTAGTGAACAATTCATCTAGGAGTTTGAGTTTGAGTTGCGGAATATAGACATATCAAGGTCTACTATTTCTGACATGGGTCAGCTAGACAGACTTTTACAGTTTTCACCCTAAACTAAAAACCACCGTCAACACCACCGAACGGCACAAATTCAGTCCACAAATTGCCCCAAATCTGCTGACGTTGCTGTGTTGTTTTCACTCTTCAATTCCATGTCTTTACTCTCTTCAGAACTCCAACTAATCAATTGCTACAACTGTTGCAGTTCCGACCATCTCCATGAACAACAACCCTTCTATTTGTTTCTTCTACCTGGACATCAAGATGCAACCAAATTTGACTGCAATCAGTAAACGAAGATGGCACGATTTCCTTCGATTGAAACTAATATCTGCATAGCACCACCAGTAAGATCCGGAGCTTGATTCCATCTTCATTCAACATCTCAAATCTCAGTAATTGACACTATTAATCAACACCCAATTTATTCTTCAGATGAGAATCCCAAATCCATTCCTCAATTACACTGAATCGGCAAATTCATCCCATGGAAGAACGTTCACAGTCATCTCAATTCACTCTGAGATCTTCCCATACGACCATCACAACCAACATCAGTCTGAGATTGTAAAACCCATGATAATCCCCTTGAAAAACATAACTAATTCAACCAATTTTGCTGTCTTATAACCCCACTTCAGCCTATAATGAACCCTAAAAATCTTCGTACGACAACTACTTGAAATGCTACATCCACAATGATGCTCTACGATCTCCTTTTCTCTGTTAATGACGCCACCGACTTGATTGAGAAATGAAAACTTATCTTCTTTCTTCTTGTTCTGATATGAGATGAGATGTAATGGAATACCACAGACAAGATGTGGTGGTGAAATGAGCCACGTCTCCTACTTATTCTTCACATGCTTACTTCGCACGGTGACAATTCTTGTAGTACTCTGACCGTGAAATGTAGCCAAGTAGGTGGTGCTGTGAGTGACTCGGCTCATTTTTGTCGCCAACGTCATTTTGCCTCCCTTTAGACTTTTATCGTCCTAGTGATTGGATTTTTTTTGTAATTTCTACAAAATGCCTAAAACAATATTATTAACCAAAATATCGAGTCCTAGCTAATATAAATGTGGGTATAAAATGTAGCACTTACGTGCTTATCAGTAATATCCTTACTAAATTTCTCCCAAGATATCATTTCATGATCTTCTTGATAATCCTGGTATCGAAAATCTGCTTCTAAATGCAATGAAGCCAAATTCATAACTCGTTTTTCTTCATCCATAGGACGAAGTTGAAAAAACTTTTCGCAGTTAGAATCCAATACCTTGGTTTACTTCTATCAAACTTAAGAAACTCAATTTTAGGTTCATGAGAATTCAAAATTTGATTAGATATCTGATGAAAATTACCTCCAGAGATCCCTCTTGTTTCAGATCTATTATCCTACCCGAATCCATATTCCACCACCACCAATTGTTGGTGGCCTCCTCAAACCATCTTCTCATGCTTTAAAATCAGTAGTAAACAAAATAGATTGTGATTTGGTCACAACTTCCACCATCTTGCTTTAATTAGCTTCCTTCGATATATCAGATTCATCCGTTCTTTTCACCAGAGAGTTCAACTTTGTGTTGATTTCATCTATATCTTTTTGTTTAACCATTGTAACCGGTCATAATGTTTACAAAGTATATGGGACTAGAAGAGAAAGAATAAGAAGATAAGTTCTATTTCATTAGCTGCCTGAAACAGATGACAAGTAAACAATATAAAGGAGACGGAACGTATACTCCCACATGAGTTATGCACATACCCGGACCTATAATTATTAGAGCACACGATCACTAGATAAAGGCACTAACCGATCTGCCTCAAAGTATAAAAACACTACTACTTTCATTACAATTTGAAAATAACCAATAAAACCCAAAAAGTTGGCTTTTAAATGTGAAGCTATTTTTCTCTTGTTTCCGACTCCCGGGATTGACTTTTACTTTTGGAATTTCTGGTATCCAAGCGCCCTCTTAAGCTCAAAAAAAAAACAAGTCCAAGCTCTTTTAGGCGTGCACCAGTTGCGTTCCTTGCCTAATCGGCCGGGTGAGTGGTACCTATGGTGCTGTTACCTTGAAGAAAATAATAAGAGTATAATAAGAGTGCTCATGGAAAAAATGTTTAGATGAGGGCGGCCCTAGTTATAGTGTGAGCGAGCTCGTGATTTCAGAACAAAAGTGGCGCCAAACAGAGTGTGAAGAACTAGGGTTTTAGAAATGGTCATGGAACCAATATCCCCGAGTTGTAATTTAGGGATTCTGGATTCATTAACTCAGGAATCGATTTCTGAGATTTTAGTAAGTTGGGAAAGTTTTCGATTGAGTACTGAAACTCTACTTAAAGATAATGGAAATCTATCAATTGGATCAGATTTCATCTCTACTGTGCATATTCTTTCTAAACATGGTTTACAACCTCTCCTTCAAGATCATTTTCTTCAAGCATTAGAGGTAAAATAAAAAAAATTAAATGATTTTAATTTTAATTTTGTTCAATTTTAGTCTTGTTTTATTTACTGTTTTGTTGGTCATAGGAAACTTTTGAGAGAAATGGGGTTTTAAAGTTTTGGCAGCATTTTGATGCTTACACTGATCTTGCGATTCCAGAGACGAACCCGTTCGAAGTATGTATGCTATAAATTACACCATGTAGCTTTTAGATTTTTCAATGATAGCGGGGTTTTAATTGTTCAAACTAATTTGGTTGGACAGATGAAGGAAGAAAGTGTTCAGAGAGTATTGTGTAAAGCTTTAGAAGAGATATGTTTAGAAAAGCAGTATCAAGAAAAATGTCTTTTAATGCTAGTTCACGCGTTGCAATCGTACCAGGATGTTATATCCAAGGGAAGACATCCATCAGATGTTGATAGAATTCGTCTGCTTTCTAGATACCAATTGATGGTGTCTTCGGTTCTTATGACTTCCCTTCCTCGCCATTTCCATGGTGCGTTGTTATACTGGTCTAGTTAAGCTTTAAGTGTTCACTTTGATTGAGTTTTTGATGAATATTTGAGTTTCTCTCTAGGTTTCTTGTCATGCGTGGATTTGTAATACAAATTATACGGAATTTTCATCTTCATTCTGCATTTAACCTCGACTTATGTCAGAACCAATTCGTCTGGATTTTCTTGTTTTCAAATGAGAATTAGATTGCTAATTGTGTTGTTCGTTACCATACTTTTTTCCAGAGATACTCCGCCTGTATTTCAAGGAAAGATTGGAAGAATTAAGCACAATGATGTCAGGAGAATATGAAGATGGTAATGCCAAAGATGATATGGATGTCGATGAAACTTTTCGTGAGAAGAAAATCTCTGAGAACAACAAACTAGTAACAAACATTGGGAAAGTTGTCCGTGATCTTAGAGGACTGGGATTTACGTCTATGACTGAAGATGCCTATGCATCTGCTATATTCTTGCTTCTAAAGGTACAACCTTCTGGATGCGAAGGAATTTGTTCTATCCTATTTTTATATTTTTTATGGCTGTGGTAAATCAGAAGCAAGGGTCCATTTTAGTTGTGGTCATTCTATTATATGACATTTGACATATTTTCTTAATGTGTATCCATATACATTTTACTTACTATGTTGCTGTTATTACTGTTCCCATTTGTTTGCAGAGTACAGTTCACAATTTGGCTGGTGATGACTATAGGAATTCTGTTTTGGAGTCAATTAAAGAGTGGATTCAGGTAACTTCTGATATCTCTCTATAGGACTCTTGTAGCTGTTCACAGATTGTGTGATGAAGTTTGATTGATTAGTGTTTTAATCCTTAGATTGTACTTCCTTGGTATCAAAGTTGCTTTGCTTATTCGATCGTAACTCATAGCTTAGCAATTGGACATTTTTCATTAGTCAGAAACCGCAGAATAATGAGCAGAACTGCTACTGATATCATTTTGTACTCCTTTCTAGGATGTTCCTCTCCAATTCTTGCGCGCCCTCCTAGCTTATCTTGGAGATTCAGTTAGTTATGATAGCCCTACATCTGGTCTCAAATCACCATTGGCTTCACATCCGTCTTCTTGCTATCCTGGAATCAATACTCCCTCTGAAGGACTTGTCAGATGGCAATTGCGCCTTGAGTATTTTGCGTATGAGACACTGCAAGATTTAAGGATAGCTAAGCTCTTTGAGATTATTGTGGATTACCCCGACAGGTATTTTCTTTTTCTGACATGTTTCTGCTAAATATATTTGGGGTTCTGTTATCCAGTACACTGTTTACGAATATATTCATCATTGCTGTTGCAGTTCTCCTGCAATCGAAGACTTAAAGCAATGCCTAGAATGTACTGGCCAGCATTCAAAGCTTGTTGATTCATTTATATCTGCTCTAAGATACCGCTTGCTTACAGCTGGTGCCTCGACCAATGACATATTACACCAATATGTTTCAACCATCAAAGCACTCCGGATAATAGATCCCACAGGTGTTTTCCTTGAAGCAGTAGGTGAACCAATAAGGGACTATTTAAGAGGAAGGAAGGATACAATTAAATGTATTGTCACCATGCTTACTGATGGACCTGGTGGAAATCCAAATGGGCCTGGAAACCAAGGGGATAGTCTTCTTGAGGAGTTAAATAGAGATGAAGATAGTCAAGAAAATACTGGCTGTGATGATGATTTCAAATCTGATGACAAGCAATCATGGATCAACGCTGAGCGGTATGTACTCTGTATAGATATATCTTCATCTATTAGTATATATCTTTGTATCTGAACAATTCTTCTTACATCTTTGATGGTTGGCTCTCCTTTTACAGCTGGGAGCCTGACCCAGTAGAAGCTGATCCATTAAAGGGTAGCAGAAATAGAAGGAAAATTGACATACTTGGGATGATTGTTGGCATCATTGGTTCTAAAGACCAGCTAGTTAATGAGTATCGTGTTATGCTGGCTGAAAAACTTCTAAATAAATCTGATTATGAAATCGATTCAGAGATACGTACATTAGAACTCCTCAAGGTGAGTACTCTGTCTATCAAAGATTAGCAGGTCTAACTATGTTTTAGTTTTGGATTTCTAATTTCACCAGTTTTGCTTAAATCAGTTATTTGTTACTGAGTTTTCAGATACACTTTGGAGAGAGCAGCATGCAGAGGTGTGAAATTATGCTTAATGATCTCATTGATTCCAAGAGGACAAATACAAATATAAAACAAACTTTGGCTCAATCATCTCAAAGAGGTATATCTGCTTAGCAAATTTGTTAACCTGGGCATCTAAGTTGTTATGTTACCAAAACTTAACTTAGGTATGAACTATGAAGATTAAAAATAAGGCATCGGCATGTATTCAGTGAGATTGTTCTGTATATGCAGATGGTGAGCAAGGAGAAACTGAAGTCTCTCTACACCATGTTGATGCAACAATCATATCCGCAAACTTTTGGCCTCCAATACAGGTATTTAAAGACAAATCTAGGGTTAGTTGTGAAACATTCATGAAAAATAGGTGTTTGACCCTTGAAGTTAGACTCGGAAATCAGAATACTGATGTGTTGTGCTTCGCCGATTAGTTGTGAAACATTCATGAAAAATAGGTGTTTGACCCTTGAAGTTAGACTCAGAAATCAGAATACTGAAATGTTGTGCTTCGCCTTTTCTATCAATGATGGGTACATGTACATTTAATAGGTGTTTGACCCTTGAAGTTAGACTCGGAAATCAGAATACTGACATGTTGTGCTTCGCCGATTAGTTGTGAAACATTCATGAAAAATAGGTGTTTGACCCTTGAAGTTAGACTCAGAAATCAGAATACTGAAATGTTGTGCTTCGCCTTCTCTATCAATGATGGGTACATGTACATTTAATATGTTCCTCCAACATTGATTTTCTGGCGAGAAGTGTTACATTCTCTTGGAATATAATGTTTTTTGTCTAATCCCTGTTCATCTAATTTCATACTGCCAACCTTTTGTGAATTTTCGAAACTGGTTCCTTTCACTGACATTAAAGAGAAATGACAGGATGAAACCCTTAATGTACCAGAAGCTGTTGATCATCTACTATCTGATTATGCAAAAAGGTTCAATGAAATCAAAACCCCTCGCAAGCTAATATGGAAGAAGAACCTTGGTACTGTGAAGGTTAGATACGTGGAACAACCTTATTGCATCACCAGTTATCAGATTTTTGTGCAGTGTACCATTCAGTGCTTGTTTTCTCCACGATGCTCATTGTTCTTGCATATTTTGCTACAGCTGGAATTGCAATTTGAAGATCGAGAGGTGCAGTTCACAGTGCCTCCTCTGCATGCTGCAATCATTATGCAATTTCAAGACCAACAAACTAGGTAAACTCAATATTTCCTCAAGTTCTGGTTTGCATAGAACTTCCAATGGATTGAATTGCACATCATGTTTTGTCAGTTGGACCTCGAAGAATCTTGCTGCAGCTGTTGGGGTACCTGTGGACACACTTAATCGGAGGATTAATTTTTGGATAAGTAAAGTAAGTTGGATAATTCATTTTATCAGAAGTTTCTTGTACTATCATTGAGACAAAGTATTCTCTGGTGTTTCGTTGTTGGAGCAAACCTTTACGCAGTTGTTTTTACTTCCAAGTGACTATGATCTGTATATGTGGTATATACATTATTTAGAGTTTTAATTATTCAAATTAGCATATTTAGTTCTCAATACATTGCTAGAGAAGCTCGTGTAGATTCCTCATAGATCATAGCCATAACAGTTAACTCGTCTCAAATTTTAAAATGACTAGTTACTTTTGGGTGAAAATTCTAAAAAGATGTAAACTGTATTTTGAATTGTTGAGGCAAACACATTAGTAACTTTTGTTTGCGTTTCTCTTTTTATTTTCAGGGAATCCTTTCAGAATCATTTGGAAAGGAATCTGATAATCACATATTTACTCTTGTGGATGGAGCGGCCAGGAATGGCGTTAACAGAGCAAACTGTGAGGAGGCAGCTGATGAGGATGGAGAGAGATCTGTGGCCTCGGTTGAGGAGCAACTACTGAAAGAGATGACTGTATATGAGGTTTGTGCCGTTCCATCTGCTTGTATCTAGCTTCTTGTCATATTCTCACCCAGATTATATCCACCGAATCTTTGGCTTAATTTCAATAGTATATCTCGTTTTAAATTGGTGTATGCCCACTTGTTTTTGTGTTTTGTTAATGTTTACTTTGTGTGTTAATTGTGTGGTACCCCTTCATCCTCCATCCTGAAATATTATAAATGAATATCATGAATCAGAACCATGACCTAGGGCGTGTGGTTAAGATTTGTCTAGGATAGCATTTAGAGGCTAGGACTCTGTTTAGCAACCCGGGATCAAGAACCTAGAGCGCAGCACTTTGGCCCTTAGATTTGTTATTAGTTTATGGAATTTTGCCAGCATCTTTGGTTGCATTACTTTTTACTTTACTATTTTCCCTTTTTGATTTTGGTAACTTCTACATCTGTTTCCTTTCTAGCCTACCCAACTTGTTCAGGACTAAAGGCTTGGTGGTTGTTGTTGTAAATATTATGAATCTGAAGTTTTTACCAAAAGTTCTGCTTGGTTGGAAAATTCTGTATATTCTAACAGGAGAAAAATTCTTACTTTCAGATTACTGATTAGTGGCTTTTGTTTGCAGAAATTCATCTTGGGTATGCTTACTAATTTCGGAAGCATGTCATTGGATCGGATTCATAATACTCTAAAGGTAAACCATCCTTTTAAAGTGAAAACTGTTCTGCAGAGTAAAAAAGAATGGATGATTGTTATTGATAAAACAACACTTTCATGAACAGATGTTCTGTGTGGCGGACCCTCCGTATGACAAATCACTCCAACAGCTGCAAGGCTTTCTTTCTGGTCTTGTATCAGAAGAAAAGTTGGAATTAAGAGAGGGAATGTACATTCTGAAAAGATAGTGATGTAGATAGGTTGAGTGCGGCCTTTACTTTAAAGACGCACTTAATTTCCTGGTGAGTTATCCCTCTATACTGTCTGGCTGGTAAATTTATTATGCTTACAACTTGGTAACTAGCGAAATTCCATTCCTTGAATCTAATCTTACTAGTATATGAAGGAATGCGAATGATTTCCAGCACAATTTCATGTATGCCAATACTGGGTTCTTGCAATCATACCACACATTTCAGGTTGGTCACACCATTCTACGCCATTCATAGAAAATTAGCTTTCTCTGTAATCTGATTGTTGCTCATATAAGTTTGTAAATATTCTTCATTTTACTGTATTATTTTACCACTATAAACTGCTAAGCAAATAATTTTTGGTTTAACCTACTTTATAAGATTAATTTTATCAAAAAGTTTACGTAACCATCTTTATTAGCATCAAGTCTGCAACGTCATAATATTATGTCGTGTTGAAAGGTAATGGTAACCCGATTCTTATATTGGCATGTAGGGACCAGCAATTATGATAACTTCCTAGTAATATACTCTTCATATCCATGGGAACTGAGGCAAAAAATGTGGAATAAAATTCCTTTTGACCCGATAAGATAAGATGTGGTTATGGAGTAGCATATATATATTTAGGCTACACACATGTAGGTACTCTTTGACTCATTCATTTGTTATTAGCTTATTACCAGTTCCCTTCCTATACCAGTTACAGGCACTGTAAGTTTCCAAGAAAAAAGAGGAAAAAGAAATAGTCCACCACTTCTCTGTATCTCCCACAAAACCCAATCGCTTTGCCGGATTTCTCAAGTTAGGATGCCGTCCATCACGTATTTTGCACAGTTGTTATCGCTGCTCTGGAGAGTTGTATTTTGCTTGTCAGAAGCTGTGGCTGATCTCTTCACCAGAAGGCTTTAATCTTCGGTCTTTTCCTTGTTTTAGATTTAGATTTTTGTGATTGGTTTCGTACATAATTCGGGAAGAGGTCTGTTAATTATGAGGTAATTGAATGGAAATCAGAATTTTGATGGTCTGTTAACCATGAGGTAATTGAAATTGAAATTTCTTAAAATACTGTAGAATTTTGTATACCTAGTCAGCTGTATGTTGTATCAATTCTAATTATCATATAGAAACTATAGCTACCATCATCATCCCTTTGAATTGAAATACAGTACAGGAATCATCTATCAGAAGATTTCTGGTCTGGAACAAAGATTTTGGGGGAAAAAATTCTGGTCTGTGTTATCAGAATTTTTTTTAGATCAGAAGATGCTTCTTTAGGAGAGATCACAAGATATACAAGAAGAGCAGATTCAATGATTGTGAAGACGGTGATGTCATGATGACGAGGGATAGAGTTTTGGATCCCTGGACAAGAATTTGTGCAGGAGTAGTTTCTTTTTTATATAAGACAAATTATTTTATTCTCTTATTTTTCTCTTGAATGTGAAAGAGACAAAGACAGTAGTTAACTCTCAAGTCTAAAGAAATTCCGGGAAGGTGACCGGAATATTAGTATCGAGGTCGACCGGAATGGAAGCCATCAGAGTAGATTAGAGGCTCTAAGAATTGGGAATCTGGTTTTCCGATTTTATCAGTTTGCACTCGTGCATTGTGAAAAAAGAAAACTAACTATGTGGCACATGAAAATGTGCAAAGTGACATCAAAGTCAAATTACTTTATAAAAAGCAGAGATACCAAACCATTAGTGCCGTTATTAATATGCAACTAAAAGAATTGAATGATCGTTTCACAGACAAAACTACGGACCTTCTTCTTTCTGTAGCTTGTTTGAGTCCGAGTGATTCATTTTCTGCCTTTGATAAGGACAGATCGGTGCATCTTGCAGAATTTTACCCAAGAGACTTTTCAGCATTTGATCTTGTACTACTTGATAACCAACTCCAAGATTACATCATTGATATGAGATCGAGTGTTGAGTTCTCAGGATTAAATGGAATAGCAGATCTTGCAAGAATTATGTTTAAGACAAAGAAATACGAAGCTTATCCAAAGGTTTATTTACTTTTAACATTAGCATTGATCTTGCCAGTTGCAACGGCTTCATTTGAAAGACTATTTTCGGTTATGAAAATTTTGAAGAATCGATTGCGTAATCGAATGGGAGATGAATGGATGAATGACTGTTTGCTTGCATATGCTGAAAGAGATATTCTTTATACCATTACTGATTATATGATCATGTGGAGGTTCCAAAATATGAAAACACGTCGAGGAAAGCTACCCTTGAGGATGGAGGCGGGTTGATTACTATATCGTCACGTGTATGAATCGAAAAACACTATTATTTTGAGCTTTTTATTTTTTTCTGAAACATATTTTGAACTTTCTGTTTTTCTCATGCTACATTTTTACTCTTTTACTTTCTGTATTTATTATTTTGAGATTTCTAATGTTATAAACACTTGTTTTTATTCTATTCTATCATTTGTTTGTCAATTTTTTTTTGTTTGTCCCCCAACTAGAATTCCTAGCTCCGTCCCTGTCTGCCGCCATTGCCATGTTAGGAGCCATCAAATATGTGTTTTGAAAGAGAATGAAAAGAAAAGCTGCTGTGTGGTTTTAGGGTTTCTTCTAAGGATATGGGTGGTGTTGGTGAAGCGAGAAGAAAGCGATGAGGTCCTTTATATATAGATTTGCTAGCTAGGGATTCTTAAGGTGGAAGCTAGAAGAAACTTCTTTGCCAAGACTAGTTGGCTTCCATATTGGGAACCGGACTCTCTAGAGTATTACTTGGAGGGTAAGTCCCATGAGCGGATATTTCCATCCCCAATTGTTGCTGTCTACGAGATATGATATGTCCGTCCCCAGTCTCCGACAGATCATTAGTAGTAGGGACTAGGGACGCATCCAAGTGTTGGCTAACTTTGCTCTGGGCTAAGGGTAATTGTCAAGCCCACAAATGTGTTTTTTTTCTCTAAAAAAAAAAAAAAAACCCACTAGTGGATCGATGGACTTGTCTACCTAAAACCAAGATTAGCCTTTTCATCGCCCCGTCCCTGATAAGTAGGGGTAGACATGTAAACGAACCAAGTTAGAAGACCGTCCTCGTATTAGTAAGGTTGAAAATTACTTCTTTCCGTGTACGGGAAGAGGTTGCTTTTTTCTAACATATTAAAAAAATTCACCTGAGCTAATAACTGTTAATTTTAACCTATTTTGGCTTCAATAAGTGTTCTAGAATTCGGACGTAAATGGTGTTTTTTCATGTGATCAATCCATGAGACACTGTATCGAGGAAATAAGGCAATTTAATATGTGGGAATTTTTAAGAAGCTTAAGGTTCATTAACAACAATGTTGGACAAGTTTATTCATCTCCAAAGGAGGTATTCATGGTGTTTACAAAACAAAGGAAAACAAAGTCTTTACAAACCGTGTTGTCAGAAAAGAAAGAAAAGTGAAAGTCAATTTTTCAAACCACTAATAAAGACAACTACTTTGTTATTCACAATTAGCTGTTCAATACTCTTCTTCAAGACGGTGCATATATGTCACATATGCCCAACTTAATTGGTGAATCGTTAAATATATTATTTGGTACGGTCTTGATCAGAGTATCGGCCAATTGTTATGTAGTACGAACATATGGTACTTCAATAAGGTTTCCTTCAAGTTTCTCATAGATGAAGTTCCTATCAATTTCCACATGCTTGGTTCGATCATTTTGTACTAGATATTCAACAATTTTGATTGCTGACTAGTTATCACAAAACAAATTCATATGTTTTTTAGTAGAGAAACCGAGCTCCCCCGTAAGTCTTTTCAGCCATAAAAATTCACCAATACCTTTCACCATTGACACATATTCTGCTTCAACACTAAACAAGGAAACAACTTGTTGTTTCTTAGATTTTCAAGTTTCTAAATTACCTCCGATGAAGGTAATATACCCAAATGTTGATCTTCTCATATCACCTTTGCCTTCCCAGTTTGAGACGTCAGTTTAACCCGATACATCGAGCTCTCCTGTAAGTCTTTTCAGGGATATATATGCATTTGGAAGCATAATCTCTTCCTCTTTCTTTCATTATATATATATATTTATTTATTTATTGCTTCTTTCAAGTAATTTTTTTCCATGTAATGGGTATTTATATATTGTATGTTATTTTACTGTGTGTTGTTGATTTTATTGGTTCCTCTTGATTTATTTGTTGTGTGTTTTAGTTCGTTTTTTTTAAACTGTGTTAAACTAGTACTTGGGCAAATTTCTGATTTTCCATAGCAACAGTAAAGAAATATCACCTTGCGTTCAATATCCTCCCTTTAATTTGATATATAAGGGGTTTATCTTAGAAAATCCCCAGAATATTTTTCTAAAAAACACACAAGCAGAGAAATAAAAAAAGAAAGAGGAGAAATTACCAGTAAGAAAGAGATTAAGATCGAAGAAGGAAGAAGAAGAAGAAGAGGATCCATTTATCAATCTGTATTATAAGTGTCTAATCATTCTTTGAGATTTTCTTCTACTTGTTTTCTTCATTAATTTTTTTGGAAATGAAACCAAGGTTTTGATTGATTCTTATGGCGTATATAGAGGCATATTAAACTTGGTTCTTCTTTAATCTTAGAAAAGAATGATACTTGGGTCAAAATAATTACTCAAGCATTTGGTTTTAGTCGAAGGAAAAGCATGATACTTGCATGCTTCATATTAATTGTTTTGGGTAGTTTTTAAGCTACCAATCTTTTATAAGCGAAGGAAAATTAGTCTTTAGATTAACGACGAAAGTCATAAAAAAAGAGCTTGTAATTTTATATTCACCAAAGCATGAGATTGAGTTCGAAACTGCTTTGAGAAAATTAGGAGTATTATGTCAAAGTTTATTTATTGAGTTTACATCATATGAAGTGGTGGAATCCAAAACCCTAGGTTCGCCTTGGTAAACAAAAATCAAGCTTAATTAGTTTTTCTTTAGTATTTTTCCTTTATTTGTCTTGAACCAAACCTTTGAAAATAGTCCGAGAATCGAATCCATACTTACCACTGTTAAAACTGCATCAACTCGTTTCTCATCAACCTACCAACTTTTACTCTTTATACCAGAATCAATTTTTACCCTACTACAGCGGCCATTTGTTTCATCATTCTCTACATGTTATACAACCTTCATTCCATATGAGAGGCTTCACTAACTTCATTTACCTTCTTAAATAAAGTTTCTAATCGGGTAAAGAACTGTTGAAAATTTATGCGTTCTGACCAGAAACAATAGACGTAATTGAGTATCGTTCAGTAGATCAAGACAGTATTTACAAACTAATTTGAAGTTTATAATAGATTGGTGAGGTAAATATGATAATATGTCTAAGATGATATCTTAGGGTAGTTTCTCCATGTCATTAACCTTTGTTTCAATTTCCCACCACCCCCCTCATGTTCCTGCTTCCTGCAACCAGCATCCATTGTATCGATTATTACTTCTCGATCAAGTTATGTTAAGGTTTCTCAGATCACACTAGTTTTGTACAGGCAAGTTCGGCATGGCCACCTAGGTAGATCCATCCAGACTGAGCTGCACCATTATCATCCTAGTTATGAAACCAACGAGTTAAAAATAACATGCAGGTACAATTTGTGCACCTTTTAAAAACAGGGGTACTCATTCTTTACATAGTTTATTGCGTTGGAAAAACATTTCATTTTTTATTATTATTTTAACAAAAAAGGGCAAAATCCAATTAAAAATGAAAATCACCAAAGCAGTGAAACCGAAACAAACTGAACTAATAACTTTCTCATACCAATAACAATATTCAATTACATGTAGGATGAGTACGAGAGAATCCCTCGAACAAATTAGTAAGAAATGTCCAATTATATATATAAGTTGGTTTATGTGGAAATAAAATTACCGAATTTAGTTTTTTATGTATGATTTCCTTGTTTTGTATCTCCTGCTTCGCAATGATTTATTCGCTAAAATTGTAAGGAATGTGCATTCCCGTTTTTAGGGGCGTGTAAAGTTGCACTTCAATAGTTATTTGTCGAATCTTTTTTTCTCGCGAATAAGGTTTTTCATTAAAAACTAAGAGGCAGGCTGAGCCTGTATTACAAAAGAACGTGCGAATGGGGGATACTTAAACTAATTGGGGGATAGAGGAAAGGGACAAAACCTGGATTTAAATATCAAATCAGGGTCACTCATTATCTATGTATTTTATCTAATTCCTAATCTACCTCTCACTAATCAGGTTTAGTGTTTAATTATAATTAGGAAATTTATAAGATTATTTGATAAATGATTAGTGTGTATTTTTATTTGTATTTGAGTGAGTGAGGTGAGAGTAGAAGGAGGGAAATTTTTTGAGAGGGAACTTTTTTTGGTGAAAATGGAGGATGATTGTGAAGACAGCTGCTGAATCTTTAGCTCAACTACAACAAGGAGCATATCTTGAATCTTCTGCTAATGACAACAACTCACAATTGCAAGTATTTGTGGAACCAACACCCTTGGATCATGATTTTTATGAACATGAAGTGTTTCGTGAAGAACCAACCCAAGAGAGTAAACTAGTTCAACATACAAGCACTCCCAATACTCAGGTAAAGGTCCCAATGTGTTGAAAATCTGATTTTTTTTTTATTTGAATTCACCATTGTTGCAGCTGAAATAGCTCGGTGCCGGCATGGACGTAGTATGAATACAATGCCGGCAGCACCATTCCCGGCATTGTATTCATACTACGTCCATGCCGGCAAAAAATATCCCCCATTTTGAAATGGGGGCCGACATTGTATTCAAACGAAAAAACATGCCGGTACAAAAGTTACTTTTTACCTACCACGGAATATTCTACGGAATATGCTACCGGCATGGTTCAATCATAACGTTACCATGCCGGTACCTCCATAAAAACATATAGGAACAAAATACTTTGAAAGTTACATACCGGCGTGGTTTATTAATTATCAACTACGCCGACACTGTGTACCGGCGTTGAATCTTAGGTGATGAGCATGCCGGCACCAGATCTTCCGGCGTTGATTTCCAATGAAATTTGTATGCCGGAAGCATTTCAAATTTGGTCTTCAGTTTCGGTTCAGTCCGACCATGACGGAACTTTGGTCGAGCATGCCGAAACTTTGGTCCGGCATAGTATTTTATTTTTTTTAGGAACTAATTTATTTTCTTTTCATTCGATCCTTAGGTTGTGACATATATTGATCCAACAAATGCAAGACCGCTTGGTCGGGATACGTCGGAATACTATAAAATGCCTCCGGTATGTTACCAAAGAATATTTTTCACCTAGTATCTTGAACTTTACTAATGGATTGCTTGTAATGAACCTTATAATCTCCCATTGTTGTACTTATGTAGGGAATAAAATCTAAAAATGAAGTAATTGTTTGGGCTAAAGAGACGGCTCTTAAGAACATGTGTGTGTTGGTGAGGAATACCCAAGGTTCAGAGATCCGTTTTGAGATGGCTTGCGAGAGAAGTGGGGTATACAAGGAGAAGAATAGCCACAAGAGAAAAGGTTATGTATATCCAAAGAAGACTAATAGGGTATACAAGACTCGTACGAGGAAGGATAATCGCCCCTTTAAGCTTGTATTCAATTTAAGAGACAAGGACAAGGAATGGGATTGTAAGGTGTGGTTCGTCATAACCACTCGGATCCGTAAGATTTTGTTGGTCACTACCTAGTTGCGAAGCTAAAACCTCACGAAATGGAGGATGTAAAGAGATTGACCAAAGCATGTATCAAACCAAGACAAATTCTCAGAGGCTTCAAGGAGAAAGATCGGACGAACGTGTCTTCTCTAAGTACAATTTATAGCACACAAACAACTATTTGAAGGGTGGAATGGGAAGGGAGGAGCGTTATGCAAGAATTTGAGAAGATAGTTTGGGATCACAACTACACGCGTATCATTAAAACAGGGCCGAACAAGAAGCCTCTTCAAATATTCATTTCGCATCCTTTGCTTGCAAAATTGTCTCATACATGTTTTGGTGTTCTTGATGGATTTCACCTACAAGATAAACAAATACAATATGCCGTTGTTCAACATCGTAGGGCAAACACCGGACAATGTATCATTCACATTGGCTTGGTGTTTAATGGAAAATGAGAATGATTATAATTAAAATTGGGTATTACGACAATTAAAATTATTCTTCCAGGAAAATCATCTTCCGAGGGTTATCATAACCGATCAAGATGACGCACTAATGAATGCAATACCCGACGTCTTCCCGGATGCACAAAATTGCCTATGTACATATCATACACGTCAAAATGTGATAAAATATTGTCATGCTTTGTTTGAACCCCTAAGGTGGATATTAAGAAGAGAATGATTGTTCAACTAGAGGAAGACGTTCGCAAGAACAAACTATCACCCAAAGAAGAAGAAGATGAAAGAGGCAAGATGAAAGAGCGAGTGGACAAAGAATATGATGAAAATCATAAAAAGTGGTTGGAATTTCTAAGAGATTGGGAGAAAGTTTATTGGTCTCTTACCGAGGATATGTACGAAAAGAATTTGGACAAGTTTATTGCCAATTGGAACGGAGTGTATCCAAGTGCCGTCTCGTATTCTCGGAAGCAATGGTTGGATAAGTACAAGGAAAAATTTGTGCGTGCATGGACAAACTGGTATAGACACTACGAGAATGAAGCAACTAGTATAACGGAGTCGGCTCATGGGAGATTTAAAGATCTCCTCGAGTCTAACCAAGGAGACGTGGTTACGGTCACCGAGGTAATGGAGCAGTACTTCAAGAGTGATATCGATAGGATCAAGAAAGCTTTTTAGAAAAGCTCAATGGAAAGGATGACGCAATATCTTCAATATGGTAAGTTGCTCATAGGAATAAAATTCAACGTGTCTCATTAGGCAATAAAACATATGATGAGACAAATGATATGGGAGATAAACTATGGAAAACCGGGTGATGTGTGTATTTTTCCCGACATGTCTTCATAGGGGATTCAATGTCGTCATATGCTTGTGAGGTAGGAAGAAGTGATACCTATTGAGGTTATCGATCCGTTTTGGAAGCAACTATCTTTCACCCCTCCCCTTACGGAAGATCCCGGAAAATCACCATGGGATACGAACGAAGCAAAGGAATTCTTCGAAGCTTACTCACGTGGAAACTCGGCTAGCCGACAAGTCTTGTTGAGCTAACTAAGGCTAATTACTCGCCCATAGACAGCATTCCGAAGCCACACCCATAGTTGATAGAGCATCGGTGCCAAAGAAAAGGAGTAGGACGACAAAGGTACTAACATCAAGTGACAAAGAATAACAAGCGAGCATTCCGAAGGCACACCCATAGTTGATGGAGCGGCGATGCCAAACAAAAAGGGAAGTCCGAATAAGGAACCTACATCAAGTCAAGCACATCAAGGTGAAAATTCCGAAGCCACACCAAAGATAAGTGATAGAAAAGGTAAGCGACCCATTCTAGTCAACAACAACACGATGGTGACAACTCCGTTGGAACGACCAAAGTTGATGTAGTTATGATTCCAAAGTGAAGGGGTAGGCCAAGGAAGTATGCACTCCCATCACATATTATAGACATTAACAGTCTAGAGTTTGCAGAGGATGGATTGGAGATATTAAAGATAAAAAATGGTAATATGAAGATGTATAAGGATGCGAAAACAGGTAGGACCACTAGAAGTTACCATACAAAAATAGAGTCTTATATAGAGCAACTTCCCGAAATTATTCGCGAGTATATTGTATATACGGATGATGTCGATGGAGATGGAAATTATAGCTATCATGCCGTGACCGAACAATTAGGAATCTTTGAGACGGCGGTTAGTAAAGGAATGACACCATGCCGATATGCTAGAACGAGGATTGCCGCTCAACTTGTTAATAAGAAAAGCTTTTATGAGCAATTGCTTGGTGATGAATAAGGGTTTGATAGTTTGTATGCTCGAGTGTTAGGGCCCGAGAATGAGATGAAGTTCCTTCCTACTCAATATTGGATGAGAATGGCGGTTTGTGGGCATCTAGTGGCGGATACGTTTAATTGTGTTGTTCATTATTTTTTCCCCACCGTCCAAGCAACATACACGCCAAAGTAGCAAAAGTGCGAAGTATCTCTTAAGAAGAGAAGAGTTGTCTTGGCGTTCGTGAACGGAAATCATTTCATTATTCTGAAACTCAAGGAAAAACTGTCCATTGCCACCGATTTTCCCGCTGACTAGAAACAAGGATATAGATCCCAATCACTCGGAGGAATGGATGAAATTGTATGAGGAGAATCACCAACTTTGGGATGCATTGACCCTATCAATTACCCGTGAGAAGATACAAGTTAATTTATGTGCTGGCGATGATGAGTAATTTGGATATGTGTGGTTCACTAATACGCAACATTTTTTTTTTTTGAAGTTTGAATTGTAATCATTAAATGATATTTTGATGCCAATACCGGCATGATTTTATTTCAACTCTACAATTCCGTGAGTAGGTCCCGACGTAGTTCTTAACTTTTGAACAGTGCCGAAACTTCTGAAAACATATCCAGAGAAATTAGAAGATGTGCCGGCATTGAAATTAATTTACAAACCATGCCGGTACTCTGACAAAAATATTTTGTGCCTGGAAAATGCAGACTACCGGCATTGTGCCAAAAAGAATATCAATGCCGAAACTCTGAAATTTCTGAGATTTTGAAAATTTAGAGTGACGGCATTGGTTTTACGCTTTTCGACCATGCCGGTACGGTCATAAAAATATTTTGCGTCTGGAAATTATAGACTACTGACATGGTAGCCAAAAATATTTCAATGCCGAAACTCTACAATTTCTATGATTTTGAAAATTCAGGGTACCGACATTGCTTGTACGACTTTCGATCATGCCGGTACTGTCAAAAAAACATTAAGATGTTCCAAACCGAAAACAAGTCAAACATAATAAGTCAAATAACAATACTAGATTGTTTAACAAAATCATCTCCAAAGTTAAGATGTTCCAAACCTAAAACAAATCAAACAATAACCAAAACAACAAAGAGTTTAGCAAACACACACAAACAAACACATGTTCCACATAGTTCAAGACACACAAACGAACATAAACCAACACTAGATTGTTCAAGACCTAACTAATACCATAGAAGAAACATTAACAAACATCTTCGATCACTCGGTCCTTGACTTCTTGTGTACCCTCTTCTTTCGTTCGCCCCACAACTCTTTTGCCTCCGGATCTTCAATTTTTTCAATCCTTTCCTCGACCTTCTGCATTTCTTCCGGGGTCAGCACCTCTTCTTCCTTGTTCTTGCACTTAAAATTTTTTCCCAATTTGCTTAGCCACTGACGCTGTTGTCATATTTTTCAACAGGTACTTAGTAAGTATACTTATATAAGTTCATAGATATAGATTAAAAGAATAAAAAATGATCAAGAATTACGTACCAACAACGTAAGGGTCTTTTGAAGTGTTGGTACAGTTAATTCAGCCGGAGTGGTGGAGGGAGGTTTTGGTTGTGGAGGCACTTCCTCGGTTGCCGGGCATACAATATAAGGATGCGAGTACCTCAAATGACCTCTAATGAAGTCTGGTTCGGACTCATAACCGTTTTCCGCCAATTCCCAACAAACCCTATCCAGCACAAGTTGTCGTTGTTCCCTATCCCTCCAATGTGCAGGAAGGGGAGTTGGGTTGTAAACTACCAGAGTATGCTTCTTATTTGCTTGGCATTGAGGAAAGTCATGAGAGAATTTCTGATAAAATGTATCCGTAAGACTTTTCTGCTTGTACCCAAGTTGGCGCATTACACGGCGAGGGTTGTGCATAACAAATCCTTTTGGATGAAAAAACGGTCAATTGTAAAATGAAACATTGTCACGCCTTGCAAAGTGAACTCCTCTGGCATTCCTATATGGGTCAAACACAACATCTTGGGCAGCGACAGAGTCCAAAGCCACCCTCATGGCGAATAACCGATGTTTGTTATTGGGCGTCAGAGCATTGTTGAAAAAGTATTTCTGAGCTAGAGGCTGATGCGGTTGCCATTCACGTATCAACTTCAACGATTTGTAGTTGGTGAACAATGTTGGGAAGTGTTCATAAGCCCACACCTTTAGAATGAAAGATCGTTCCAATGAAATGTATAAGAAAAATAATAATTGGAAACTAACAAAATTAACGACAATGATCACAAAAAAAAACCCTGAATTACAGTGAAATTCCCAATAAATTGAAAGGCGTTCTCTTCTTCTTCTTCATGAGCAATCCGATTGATCCTTTCTTGTTGTTTTTGTTGAACAATCGATTTTGACTTCGATTGGGCATTTGATTTCTTACGTGGAGGCATGGTTATAGATAGATTCGGGTAATCGACGAAGAAATTTTTGAATCGACGATGATGAAGAATTTCTTTTTTTCAAAACCCTAAGAGTGCCGGAACTGAATGAATGGGGGGATACTGATTTTGGTTTTTTTATTTTTAGATTTTTATTTTGGGGGAAGGGTAGTATAGTCTTTTCATAATATTTTTAGTTAACCAAAGGGTATTTTAGTATTTCCGCCCCCAAAAACACCCCTTAGCATACACTATTGGTTGGGGGAAGTAATTTATATCCCCCAATTAGTTTAAGTATCCCCCAATCGCGCGTTCATTATAAAAGGAGTAGAGCTATCTAATATCGATATATAAGAAGATCTCATGATATTAGATTTATCTACTGATGAGTGATGGAGAATACATTGTGGGGGGATAGTTTCCCAATTTAAAGTAGAACTTAAGTTCCTTACATGTTTAGCTAAAGTGTCTGCCACCATATTTACAAGTCTTGGAACAATATGGAAACGTAAAAAACTGTCGTAGGAATTTGCTAGTCTTGCTGCCTCATCAAGACAGGCTTTACCACGCCAAGGAATGTCTGAATTCTTTCATAAAAGTAGTTGAAAAGGCTTTCATAGTCTCCTTCAATGCTATAGTTCTCAATTCCCTTATCTTTTTTGCCCAAATTGCTGCCTGCATCACTCATATAGCTTCTTCTTCTTGTGGATATGTACTGACTGACTGTCCTGCTCTTCCTCCTCCTGAATTTCCTGTATCATTTCTCATAATTAAGGCATAACAAGATGGCGAGTTTTTTGAAATCCAAGTCGCATCAATGTTAATTTTTAGAGTATCCTTTTGTGGTGCTTGCCAGACCTGATGTGTAGTTTTCCTGTTCTTATTATGAGGTTTGTCAGGTTTACTAGTTCTTTTAGACCAAAAGGAGAGATGTCCCTGGATTTCTAGTGCCAAATTGGAAGCTGTTTTAGATTTATTCTCAAAGGCTCTACTGCATCTTTCTTTCCAGATGAAACACATTTTTGTGAGGATTAGTTCTAAGGAAATTCCTTTCTAGGTCTGGTAAACCAGTCCTTACACAGATCAAGGATTTTACTTGAGCTATTTATATTCAAAGAGATATGATTAGGGACTGAATACCATACTTCCTTAGCAAAAGGGAAATTTAATAGTAAGTGTTCAGTAGTTTCAGTTTCGAATCCACACATTGTACAGTGAAGGTCAACATCTCTTACTTTAAAAATAATTTAGAGTTTGTAGGTAGAGCATTTTGCAAGAATTTCCATAAGACAACTTAATTATTTGAGATACATTTAACTTCCAAATTGATTTCCAGAAAGAATTAGGCAGAGATAGGCTAACAATATCAATACCATTTTCGTTGAGTTTATCATATAAGGATTTTACTGTGTATTCCCTGATTTGGTTAAAGTCCACCTGTGTTGGTCTTTCCTTAGAGAAAAGTTTTCATATTTGAAAAGATAGATGTTGATGATTTTATATGCAATATTAGAAGGGAAATCAGAGTTTATTAGGGTAATATCCTAAGAAGAATCTTCCTGGTTTATTAAATCTGAAACTAAGGTTAAATGGTTGTTATTTGTGTTACATAGGGTTTCTAGAGTGTCTTGTTGCCCTGGTATCCACTTATCCTGCCATATGTTTATGTCTTGTCCATTTCCTACTTCCCAGACACTGTATTTATGTATGAGTTCAAGTCCTTGGCTAATGCAATTCCAAGTCCATGAACCATTAGTCTTAGCTTTTGCCCTAAGAGGGGATTTTGATCTAAAATATTTAGAGCCCGTGTTTATTTATCGAATCACGAAAATAAAAGTTATTTTATTTGTCGATGTCATCAATCTAGATACTGATGCAATTTTTTCATAAAAAAAGTTTGTTTTACAGACTTTTTCAATCTTCAATCTCAACAAATTCACAAATAAGATCACATAAATGTTTCTTTTCCAAGACTAGTGAAGGTTCAAGCTATTTTAGTACAAAATTACTAAACACCTACGATTGAAATGATACAACTGCGGAATTGGGCGTGTCAATTGTTTAATTTATGATCCAAATCAAACACGAAAAGACATTCTCTCTTCTATACCACTCCTTCTCACAGAGAAAATCTCTCACTCGCCGGTAAATACTCGCTGCTCAAAGTTGTCCGTTTTTGGGCCGGATCTGAGCAGACTTTTTCTTACTTTCCCATTTTTATACCTTATTAAGTGTTATAGTTTAGTTTATTATGATTTTTTCTTATTTTGGTACCATATATGCACCTCTGTGGTGGTTTTATCTCCACTTCTAAAGAGGTTTGTTTCAGCTTTAATGGTCGTTCTCAGATACTTGGGGTTTTTAACCACTAGTGGTCTTCTCTAACGGCGAAATCTCCATCATTGTTTTCTCCGATGATAAAATCTTCACCAGAATCTTCATCTTTGAATTATTCGGCGACGAAATCCTCACCAGAATCTTCAACAAAAATGGTTTCGACGACGGAATCTTCATCACTAGCTATAAGATATTTAAGCACATCATTCCTACTTTGGGAATATTTCTTACAGGAAAAGAAAAACAAACACAATGGTTGGAATACAGTTCCGGGAAAAACCATTACTTTGTCGATCTATTTTGTTCTTATTCATACGTGTATTTGTTCAACTCCGATAATGCTTCTCTTTTTTTGTCGAATTTTTCGGTATTGTACTTGTACGATATGTTTCTTGGTATTCTCTTATTTTCGACCTTAAACTCATTATAAACTTGAATTTCCATTAATGAAGAGGTACTTTGATTTCGAAAACAAATAGAAAATGATACACTACAACCCGTGGCACAAGAAGCAAAAAAATTACTCCATAAATTAACAATCGTCAGTCCAGATGCTAATACTATATTTTCCGTAAAACACGAAAAAAATAATATACTCCTTTAAAGAATGTTAGTTTCATATTTTTATCTGATTGGTCAAGTAGCCAACTACTAATCTCAGTGTTACGCGCGCTAAGAGTTTTGTCTCTCTTTACATAAGCGCCAAAATTTAATCAAAAAATGGTATTTGGTGAATATTTATTAGATATTGTGCATAGAATCATACTCATATCTCAGCACATTTGCAAATAAAAGTTCTATCCATACCAAGATTAAACCTGCCAGCCCCTAAAAAGAATTAGGGGCAACTTTTTTATACCCATCCAGTGAAGATGACTATGGGGTGTCTTAAAATAGAAATTATCCATATTGTCCTTCATCTTTATACTAAATTTAAACCTATATCCTTTATTTTAACATTCCTCTTCTCCTTCTTTATTCCGCCGAATGATTTTTTTTTCATCATTTTAATTTTGATATAAACCAAATATCGTCGATCAAACAAATTTTAGGATTAGTTGTTTAAAATTAAAACCCAAAATTCATTAACCTTAAAGTTGAAACTTAGAACATCATTAAAAAAAAATCGAGTTAAACAAACAAAACGGATAAATGATAGTAGTTGTGATCCAAAATTAATATTTGATTGCTTGAAATCAAAAAATTGATCGGAAATTTTTCTAGGATTTACAGTTGTAGAAGCATAATCGGCAGGTATAAAGTTGATTTTATCCACCGATTATGGTTGATGTTCTTAAGAAATGAAAAACATCAACCATAATCGGTAGGGAAAATAGATTGTTATCCACCGATTATTTTTGCGTCAAAAAATTCAATCTTTTTATACTAAAATTTAAACATAATCGATAGATATCATCCATCCATGTCTACGGATTATGAAAGTAAAGAATTTGAAATTTTATTAGTGTTTGAAAAATTAGAATTTGGGGCTGCTATCATAATTGGTAGATAATGAACATCCCGAAACTACCGATTATACAATCGGTAGATAATGAACATCACGAAACTACCGATTATGAAAACAGAGAAATTCAAAAAAATAAAAATATGAGCTACTTATACAATTGGGAGATAATGAACATCACGAAGCTACCGTTTGTGAAAGTAGAGAAATTCGAAATTTTATTAGTTTTAGAAAAATTTGAATTTGGGGCTATTATCACAATCGGTGGATAATGAACATCACGCGTCTACCGATTGTGAAAATAAAGATATTTAAAATTTTATAAGTTTTGGAAAAAATTAGAAATTGGGGCTACGTACTATCACATTAGGTAGATAGTAAACACCAAGAAACTATCGATTGTATAATTGATAGATAATGAACATCACAAAACTACCGGCTGTGAAAGTAGAGGAATTTGAAATTTTACTAGTTTTCGAAAATTTAGAATTTGGGGCTACCATCACAATCGGTAGATAACGAACATCACGAAACTACCGATTATGAAATTTGAAATTTTATTAGTTGTTGAAAATTTAGAACTTGGGGCTACTATCAAAATTTGTAGATAATTTTATTTTTTTAATTTATTTTTTAAGAAAAGAGGCAAGCCTCAAATATAATGATAATCAAACTCCAATTCAAGAACATGAGTGTTTATAGGACTGACTTGGTCACTTTCTGTTACAGCAAACTCAAAAATTTCAAACAAACAATAAGACCAGCTATACCAGTTTACATCATAGTCCCAATCCCTACTATGAAAATAGAGTCCTACCATCCCTAACCTTATGACGACAAGTTTAAATAGTCTTGGTTGGATCAACACTAACACATCCAAACCATATAGCACCTCTACAATCAATAAAGGTGTTAGGATCCAAAGATCCAACCATCTCTCTGGGTTTTTATCAAAATCACAGTAGCACATGTGACAAAGGTACAATATAATCCATTGATCCATCATTTTGTCAGTGATTTTTTCATAGTAACAGTAACACAAGTAACCAGTAAAATGAGTTATCATTTTGCTGAATCTGTCTGGAATGGTTAGGGTCTTTTTCGATATCGGTCCTGGTGTCTTTGGTGTCTTCGTAATTATTGGTATCTGAGTCTTTGGAACTGCAGTTGATGATGTTGATGAAGTATTGAGAAGCGGTATCGGAGTCATAGAACCTGAAGTTGCTGAAGAAAACTTTGTTGCTGTTGCTGGACTAATATTTGTTGAAAAAACAACAAACACTTGCAGTATTGAAAAATCAGTAGACAATTAAGCTTCCTTGAGACTAAAATAGGAAAACAGGAACTAGAACTAAAAAGTCTAAAAGGAAAAAGAAGACAAACACAGAAATAAACCGAAAAACAGGAAACCTAAGCCTAGAAAGTAAACTTGAATCTAAACCAAGAGTAAAGAGAAAAAAGGGACAGTTAGATTTAAATCTAGTAATTTAGATTCAAACCTAATAGATCTAGGGGGAAAAACAACAACGAATAAAACGAACTAGAACCTAAGAATAAAAAAGAGAAACGGAAACTTGAATCCTTGAACTAAAGAAAGAAAGATAGATAGACTGATACAGATCATAAACCCAAGTGAACAAACTGACAAATAAACTTTAATCAATTGTAGAAACTGAAATCAAATAGAAAAAGAGGTTCAATCTTTTAGAAAATGATCGATTATGTAATACCAATCGGTTACTAAAACTTGAAAAATCAATATCAAACGATAGATCAAAGAAAGATAGAGCAATTTATGGTGCTTAATAATGAACATCACGAAACTACCGATTGTGGAAGTAGAGAAATCCGAAATTTCATTGTTTTTGAAGAAAATACAATTTGGGGCTACTATCACAATCGGTAGATAATGAACATCACGAAACTACCGACTGTACAATCGGTAGATAATTAATATCACGAAACTACCGATTATATTTCTCTATTGGAACAAAAGAGTATAATCGGTAGATAAAGTACCCTATTATCTATCGATTCTGGGATGTTAATGGCGCTGAATGCATTCAATCGTCTCACTAATTGTTATTAGACCTTCAACATAATACTCTTTATTATGTTTCCCACCTTCTTCTTTATACTCATCCGTTTTGGTATTGATTTTAGATAAACCTAGTTTTCTCCCACTTCTACTTTTTCTTCATCTTCTACTGTAAAACCTTAAAACTCAATAACCCAAATGATTTCCTAACACAATCTGTGTAATCATAATTAATGATTAACAATAATTAACTACCTATCAGCTCTAAATTAATCAAAGACAAATTAGCCCCCTAAAAATGCCAGCCGATTAAACGTACGATCAAATTCATTTTTATATTTTGGAATTACTTTCCACGAAAAAAAGGAAGTAGTTATGGTGTGGGTTTAACCATGATCTTAAATTAACGGTTGCGGTTGAAATTGTATACCACAATCCGTGATACAGGAAGTAAAACAAAATTTACTCCGTATTTTAATGATTCAGCATCTAATAAACCTGAGATAGCCGTTGCCGTTGTAAAACAAATACGACCGTTACGAAAGTTTAAACAGTATAAAACACAAAATCAAACTCAAAGAGGAAAAAAATACCAATAGAAATCAGATCTCAAAAATCTATCAAAAATGAAAATAGATGACGATGAAGAAGAAGAATTGATGCAACAGCTGAGATTCAAAGCAACAGAACTTCTTCTAAGAGAAGAATTTAAAGAATCAATTCAAGTTTACACTCAATTCATATCTCTCTCTCAAAATCATCTCTCAAAAATCACTTCCAAATCTGAAAACCCAGATCGATTCAACAAATTACAGAAAACCCTTTGTTTAGCTCTATCAAATCGAGCCGAAGCAAAATCAAAACTTCGTAATTTCGCAGAATCACTTGAGGATTGTAACGCAGCATTGGAAATTGAGAATACCCATTTCAAAACCCTTGTCTGTAAAGGTAAAATCTTGTTACATCTTAATCAATATCTGAATGCTTCTATTTGTTTTCAATCTGCTTTACATGATAATGAACCTATTCAGAACAGTGATTTTGAAATGATAAATGGGTTTTTAGATAGATGTAAGAAACTTGAGTATCAATCCAGGACTGGGGTTTTTGATTTGTCTGATTGGGTATTAAATGGGTTTTCCAAAGATCAAAATCCAGATCTCTCCGAGTACATTGGTCCGGTCGAGATTAAGAAATCTGAGATAAGTGGTCGAGGTTTGTTTTCGACAAAGAATATTGAAGCAGGGAGTTTATTGTTTGTTACTAAGGCAGTTGCCACTGATAGAGGGATTTTTTTGCCGGAATGTGGTGAAGATTCAAAGCTGGTTATGTGGAAAGATTTCGTTGAAAAAGTTGTTGATGTTGCGACGAAATGTAGAAAGACTTATGATTTGATTTGTAGATTATCAACTGGGGAAGAAGAAGAAGTGCTTCAAGTTCCTGACATTAGTGTTTTGAGGCCTGACAATGATGAATTTTTATCATGTCGGGATATGAAACCTGATGTTGCTAAGATTTTGAACATTTTGGATGTGAATTCGCTAACTGAAGAAGATGGAATCTCGGCTAAAGTTCTTGGAAAGAACAGTGATTATTATGGTGTTGGTTTATGGATTTTGGCATCTTTTATTAATCACTCTTGTGAGCCTAATGCGCGGCGCCTACACGTTGGAGATCATTTAATGGTTCATGCTTCGCGAGATATCAAAGCCGGAGAAGAAATATTTTTCGCGTATTTTGATGTTTTAACACTATTGAGCAAGAGAACAGAGATGTCTAAAACTTGGGGATTTCATTGCGAGTGTAACAGATGCAGATTCGAGAGAGATATGTTTAACCGTAATCAGGGTTTAAATGAGATTGAGATTTTGCTGGAGTGCGGGTCAGATATAGGTAATTTAATTGTCAGATTAGAGGAAGGGATGAAGAGGTGGATGCTCAAGGGGGAGAAAAGGGAGAAGGGCTATTTGAGAGCTTCGTTTTGGAGGGTATTTTCAGAAGCTTACCAGTCTGATAAGTCTATGCAAAGGTGGGGACGGCGGATTCCACCAGGTGAGGTTGTCGGCGAAAGCATTGCAGAAGCAGTAGGCAGTGATGAAAGAGTTCTGAAAATGGTGGTGCAAGGGTTGAGAAGAAACGGTGTTATTGGTGGGGTTGTGGAGATGGAGAAAGAAATGAAGCTAGGGAGATCTGTTTATGGGAAAGTGATCAAGAAAAGAAAGGCAATGAAAGCTCTACTTGAGCTTTGCATTCGTTAACAAATTAGAAATGAATTTTGGTTTGGATATTTTTTCATTAACCATCATTATAATAAGCACTTCACAAATTGAAGGCAAAGAAGTTTCACTCTCCAGTTTATAACATCTGTTTCATGAAGTTCTTGCTAAACAGCCAATACAGTCAGTTTTAATGATGTCCCAGCATTTAGCGTAAAATTCCATGATCATTCTATCTTGTCCTGGAATCTTGTGATGTCCAAAATGCTTTATTATGTTCAGCACCACTCCATATTCAAATTCTGCTTCCAACATCCAGTTTTCTTCCTGGGAACCTTTGTCCACTGAATTCAGGTGTGTAAGAATATTTTTCATCAAACAGGTTAGTTCTTTGAAGTATTTACCTCTTTTCTACAATTTTCAACTGTTTTAACTCAATTTCAGCCTCAAGTCTCTCAGAGAATTCTTGTTGGTTGAGTGCAGCACTTTCTTCTTGTTCGTTAAGATGCTTGATTTTAGTTTCGAGCTCATATGATAAGTATCTCAAAATATACAAGTATGGATAGTCTTGTTGTTTTTTTTTTGCTCGGTTAAGGATGGATAGTCTGTGCTATTTTATTGTTGAACCTAAATCTTGATGGATTCAGATTGGCACTCGCACAGAGCACACATAAGCAGGAGTCGATGTAGCAAAAAAGTGTCCCGCTCTACAAAGAATCCGAGAGAAACAACTTTGCCAGTTGATTAAAGAACCTCAGAAGTATACTTTATATATATTCGTTGATGTATATTTCGTACATTACAGAATTGTATAGAACCTAAATACACTACAAACTAGTCGAACAAAAATGCAAACCCCATACAAAAAGCTCCAGAATTCAACTTTGGGGAGAAGCTGTGTGAAATTTATTTGTAACAGAAATTCCTAAAGACTAATAAGTTTCTTTCAATACTGGATCCATATCAGGCATCAAAGCGAAAATCTCCATTCTGTGAGTGAGTCCGATATGAGCAAGACGCTTATGGTGAGGAGGCAGCGGTTCCCATTTTCCTGCTTTTTTATTGAACTTTAATGCCCAATTTGAAAGGGTAAAATTCAAGGAAGAAACGCAACTCACGTAGACCACGATATAATCCCCGTAGCCAGCACAACTAATCGTGTGATCATGCTTCTTTCCTTGGCGACAGTGCTCATCAAATAATTCTCGCGGCATGGTTGTAACGAGACTCCATTTCTTTTTTACATTCTTATCAACATTCTCAACCTCGGAGTACTCAAAAATTTGAAGCCGTGTAGATGGAAGTGGTCGTCCAATATCAGAGCTCAGAATGACAGCAAAAAGCGTTCCATCACATACAACCAACGCCGAAGCTTTGCAATGGTGAAGGAGTGGAAGAAATGTTGGGGTCATGTAAATGGTGCCTTCATGGATGTTGCAGCATATTGCTCTAGAGCCATCCCCACTGGTAAAATGCGCTAAAATCTGCCCATCTTGGCCTGTTGAAGTAACACCTGCAATTCTCCCTAAAATTCCCGGATAACAAATAGAATTATCATCCCAGTTCAACTGCTTTTCAGTCCAAACACCATGTGCTGGACCCCCTAATGATGCATATTTAATGATTTTCCACTCGTGGCCACGGTCGTTTTTCTTCCCAACAAGTACAAAAAGTTGAAACCTTAGTCGTCCTGCAAATTCTGAATGTGGTAGTAGATCATGAACCGCCACCCCCTTTACATAATGGCCACCATCAGAATAAGGTAAAACTGGTAAGCGGTGTGTCGAACCATTTAAGGGATTACAAGCAATGAAGCTATTACCTCCTGACCAGAGACACATCATTCCACCAGAAGAAAATGCAACATTATGTGTTCTTCTTGTGGTTGTTGGTGGTGTGGGAATTTGGAGATTCATTTGGTACCAGGCTTCAAAGGCTTCCGTGTTAAACACGGCTTCAGGTTGGATCGTCGATGATGATTGATTTATATCCAAGAGAATAAACCATGGCCGTCGAGTAGAGGACCTGCGGAAAAATGACCGGAAGCTGGGACGAGTTGTCATCATCGAATACCATCTCTTAGAAACTGACCGATACCGGAAGATGTCTTTTATTGGAAGATTTGCCAGTATCATCTCTAAGAGATAATCTGGAAACGCATCAAGATCTTTGAAGATGGTATCCACTTCCATGGTTCTGTATAGATCAATATAACACCATTATTATGACAATTCATAAGTATTAATTTGATCAACGAAGAATCTCATTTATATATCTGCGAATACAGAAACATGCTGCAAGCGCCTAATTGAATCAACGAAGAATCAAATCCGATGATCCAAACAGCAATTCATCGGCTCAGTTAGATCGGATGAATTCGTTTGGATCCGACGGAATCGAATGATTCTGCCTGGAGTGATTCATCATCACGATCCGAATTCGATCCAAATCGTACTTGTCGAACAGTGACTTATTCGATTCTTATGTACAGGCCCATTGTGTTAAATTGCTCACTGTATTGAAGAGTGAGTAAAAATAAGAAATTTACCCTGCAACAGTAGTAGAAACTGTCGTAGCTCCATTGTGATCATCTTGGGGTTCTAGGAAGATTGAATCAGGCAGCTGATGGTGTGCTGATAGAACGATCTCAACCAGTTCAGACGATGACTCACCAACAAACTTCAAAAGATGGTATTAGGATAAGATAATGAAATAATCTTAACGAACAAATTAGTCAAAAACAAATTAGTAATAAATGATTAGTATCATTAATTTATTTAGTAATACCTTGGAACTGCCAAAATCATCATCCTGATCTTTATGAAAGATTGAGTCAGCTTGTTGTCGTGATGATAGAAAATTCCTGACAAATCCAATAGCAGCTGCGGACATAACGAGGACAACAGTTCCAAGTGATGAAAAATCTGGGTAATGCTTCATTCTTTACTCTCAGTCGTCCGAGTGGTTAGCTCCTCCGATAAGAATGTCTCGGGATCCAAATCCTCTAATGCAACTTAAACTGAGAAGAGCTGACGATGATGCTAATGGACTAAGTAGGAAGCTGAAAGAACAACTAAAAGATTACATGAAAAGAAAATTAAGGGAATTCTGTAAGAAGATATAGGTGGTTGAAACTGGAACTTTGTCCTCGACAACCACGGTTATTAAGTCATAATTCATACTCCCCCGAACTCGGTCGACCCTGATAATGACTGGTAGTGGTTAGCCAAAAGAATAAGCCAGTACGGTATTATTGTTTGAAAAATCGACCCACCAACTTTTTTGAGTCCATTTATGTGCATCCGCGTTTCCATTCCTCCCATTTCTATTTGCTGAATACAAACCCAGTGTGATACAAACCTAGCTAAAAGAATAAGCCAGTACTTTTGTGGGGCCCTACCCCAGTTTTTCTTTTTTCTCGTGAGGAGCTCATTTAGCTCATCATCTCTTGTTTATTATTAGCCCACTTTCCTAATTTAGCCTCTTTCGAGTTCCTCGGTTCCTGGTTGTTTTTCTTGGTTGTTTTTCTCTGGCTATCTCACCAAAATTAAATAAATAATAATTATTATTATTATAAATATCAGGCGGTCTCTTTTTTGATCTAATCCATCAATTTGCAAGTTTTTTATATATACCCTTATCAAACTGCAATGGTCCACGGTCTCTCTTTTGGCTCAGGTACGACACTCCAACATCCCTAATTTCTTTACCGTTAATTTCTATTTATTTGTCTTACCCATATTTTGTACCAGCATTCAATATTTAGCACGTTTAATCTAGTTATTGGCACTTAGTTTTAATCTAGTTATCGACACTTAGTTTTAATCTTTCTAAAGCCCATTACCAATCCCACATGTATACTTTTTATCACCCGGTGGTTTTACTCGTCATCAGACCAAGCCTCTCAGCCGTTTAATTCCTCTCCCCATCCGGTTCTCGACTCATCTTTTAAACATGAACATTCTGGCCTGGAATTGCCAGGGCATCAATAATCCAACCACAATACAACACCTAAAAGATATAATCTCTTTACACAAGCCCAATATCCTCTTCCTTTCAGAAACTTTAGCTAATGAAAGACACATGTCAGGACTTGCTCAAACCCTTCAATTCCAAAACCTGACCTCTGTCCCCAAAGTTGGTCGAAAATGAGGACTTTGTCTCATGTGGAACAACCTAAACATTCAAGTGCTAACTCAATCCCAAAGTTTCATCCATGTCCTTGTTACTCCACCAGCTCCGGCACAACCATGGCTTTGCACAGGCATTTACGGTCCTCCACATCTAGCTGCAAAAACTGATTTTTGGCAGGATTTTCAACAATTTTCCCCAACATATCCAATTCAACCTCATGGGTGTTGATAGGGGACTTTAATGAAGTGACAAACCAATCGGAGAAGAAAGGAGGAAGACAAGTCAACTTTAGTGAAACTCAGCCTTTCCTCACAATGATAGATCAAATGGGATTCATCGACCTAGGATTTCGTGGGGATCCATACACTTGGACAAACAATCAGCAGGGTCAAGACAACATATTAGAAAGATTGGATAGAGCACTCACAACCCCATATTGGCACACGGTAAATCCTCATGCCACTGTCACTCATCTTCCAAGGATAGCATCTGATCACGCCCCCATCCTTTTGAGCACCAAAGCAATTGAATGGAAGGGACAAAAAAATTACAAATTTGAACATCTATGGTTGACGAACCCTCATCTCAAGCAAGTTGTAGATTCCGCCTGGATCAACAAAGTGACGCTGAACCTGCTCTGGACCTTCAGCTAAAGCTAATCACTACTGGCCAAACTCTTATGGATTGGAACAAGGGCACCTTTGGCCATCTTCCAACACTAATACGCAAGTCGACAATGCAAATTCAGAGGGCACAACATCAGTGCACCATTCATAATGGCGAGGAATTAGCATATTGGCTAAATTAAGAAAAAAACTAAGGAATCATCAGTTAACCTTACTCCAATGTCATGCCACATATTGGCAACAAAGGTCAAGAATACAATGGCTTCAATCAGGAGATAATAATACGATTTTCTTCCACACCAAAGCAACGATACACCGAAGTTACAACAACATTCAACAATTACAATATTCGCAAAATAAATGGGTTTCCGATAAAGATCAAGTAATTCAGATCATCCTGGACCATTTCACAACTCAATACACAGCTCCGAACACAATAATAGATGAAGAGTTATTTGAGGACATAGCACCAAGATTAACAACCACACAATGTGACTCTCTCTCATCAGAGGTAACAGTTCAAGAAATCAAGCAAGCTCTGTTCTCCATCAACTCAGAAAGTGCCCCTGGGCCGGATGGTTATACAAGTAAGTTTTTCAAAGTTTTTTGGGATACCACTCACACTCAAATAATAGCTATGGTTCGAAGTTTTTTTAATTATTTAAATATACACCCCCTCATGAACCACACAAACATTACGTTAATTCCAAAAGTGGACCACCTAACAAAACCATCTCAATTCAGACCTATCAGCCTCTGCAATGTATGTTACAAAATCATATCAAAAATTCTAGTCAACCGCATTCGACCCCTTCTCCAATTTCTAATAAGTCCATATCAGAGCGCCTTCATCCCTCAACGCTTAATTCATGATAACATCGCAATTGCAGGAGAGCTATTCCGCTACATCAAAACTTCAGCCATCACAAAAGAGCTCAAAATTTCCCTTAAACTAAATATCCAAAAGGCATACGATAGCCTTGACTGTGGTTTCATTAAAAAAGCTTTCACCGAATTAGGATTCCCGGCATATTTGTGGACTATATCATGTTATGTATCAGCTCGGTCACCTACTCCATCAACATCAATGGCACCCCTCATGGTTTCATCACATCGACGAGAGGCATAAGACAAGGTGATCCCATATCTTCATACATTTTCATCATATGTGCTGAAAATTCTGTCAAAAAATCTTGCAAAACTGGAAGCCAAACAGTTGGTTCAAGGTCTCAGAATATCGCAAAAAGCACCAGCCATACTACATCTTATGTATGCGGATGATCTCCTAATCACCTACAAAGCCTCCCAAGAAAGTAACATCCACCTAAAAAAGATACTTCAATCATATGGCTCATCGGCAGGACAAATAATCAACACAGCCAAATCAACAATCATCCACCATCCAAGATTACACCCATACGATATAAATACTCTACACTAATTTTACAACATGCCAACCTCTTCAACCCCTCCTATATATCTTGGAGTCCAATTCAAACACGGGAGAACCTCCCGCCACATCTTTGAACCTTTGCTTCAAAGGCTAGCTCGTAAAGCTCAAGGATGGATGACAAAATACCTTACACCTACCGAAAGGTTAGTTCTCATTAAAGCCTCCTTAACTCCAACCTCTAACCACCTTATGCAAACACAAATTTTCCCCACTCATGTCCACAAACAAATCAACCGGATTACCATAATTTTTTTATGGGGGCATGATTCCTCTGTTAGAAAACTTCACCCTTTGGGATGGAACAAACTACACACACCGATAGCAAAAGGAGGACTCGGTATCAGGAAGAGTAGCCATCACAATAAAGCTTTGCTCATGAAAAGACTATGGAATATTCACAATCAGCCACATTCCATCTGCACCGGTATCTACAAAGAGAAGTACCTCCAACATCAACCGATTTTTCAAGGTACGATCTCCTTTCATTCTACTACCAGCCCGCAATGGAAGCAAATGGCATCCCTTATACCTTTTGTAAAACAACAATTATTTCATCGCATAGGGAATGGTGTAGACACTTCCATCCAAGCTAATTGGATACCTCATTGTCCTAACCTTGATCCTACCCATTGTTATCCTATCCAAAATGTGGATGATATAATTGACCCTCTTACTCATAATTGGAGACATGATCAGCTACACAACCTTCCACCTGATGCACTACAACATATCATCAATATCCACCTTCCCCTGGACAACAATCCAGATAAGATAATATGGCCACATTTGAAATCCGGAAAATGCGCCACTACTTCTGGATACAACTGTTTAGCCCAACAAGATAACCATACAACCATAAATCCCCTCCCAGCCACCAAATTTCTATGGACGTTACCATGTCCTCCAAAAATTCAGCTTTTCTTGTGGAAAGCTATCAACGAAGGATTGCCAACCTTCTCTCTTTTATACCACATCAACCTCACCAGTTCAAACATATGCCCCACATACAACTCCGCACCAGAAACGGTCACGCACATGCTCATTCAATGTCCTGTAATAATAGCGGCGTGGACCAACCTTTTAAACCGCATACCAATAACCAATCTTCAACATAACAACCAATCCATCACCTTAAATCCTCAAACAACCATATTGCATCTTCTACAGGCTTCAGCCAATATACCTACCATCACATCCTTCTGTTTTATTTTCTGGGCGCTATGGACAACCATAAATGAACTTGTCTTCAACCAATCCCAATCACACCAAGAAAACATCCTGAGGAAAGCTCTAGCACAACAACAAGAATTTGAATGGGCAAGAAAAATCTCCCCACCGGTACTACCTGGAGATCCGACAACAACGATTGCAACAACCATCACAAGAACAACTACAATCATTCAAGTTGGATGGTCTATTCCGGATTCAGGCTGGATAAAAATAAACACAGATGGAGCTACTAGAGGCCATCCAGGTATAGCTGGAGCAGGATTTATTTGCAGGGACTTCAACGCACAAACCATTATGGCTCTTGCACAACCTCTAGGTTTAACTACTGCGCTGACGGCAGAGACATGGGCAACCGTACTAGCAACCAAAATAGCGATGGGAAGACAACGGCCAAGAGTGGTATTTGAAACGGACTCTAAGAATCTCATGCGCTTTATCAAAACATCGGCCGAGGCTCCTTGGTATATATCTCAAATGATTGCAGAAACCAAACAAAGAATGCGCCAAATACCTTCCTGCCACATTCAACACAATTATAGAGAAGGCAACCAAGCAGCTGATGGTATAGAAAACTTCGCGGCAGATAAGAGCGAAGAAGGAAACTACTCGACAACGATATGGGATCAAGCAAACCCACCTTTTCTTTCTCAGATTCTCTTAAGTGACTCTATGGGAATTAAATTCCCCCGTGTAATTTCTATTTAGTTCCTTTTTAATATTTACATGCTTCAAAAAAAAAAACGATGATGGGCCCCACTCCTGACTTCATTTCTTCTTACTGTTTCTTCTTTCTGTAAGAAGGTATGTTTCTTTTCTTCCGGACGAGGAAATTTTGGAGTGGCGCACGTGGATGTAAGACACTTTTGATGATGACTACATCTGATGACGACTGGATTCAATTCATTGCAATTGTTGTGGAGACGGGCCAAATGCAAGTGAAATTCAAGAGCGCCATAGAGTGCTCACTCCCATTTATTTCGAATGCGCAATTGGGGCATACTTATATTAATTGGGGATATAGGAAAAAGACAAAAACGGGATTTAAATAGTAAATCAAGGTCACCCCATATCCACGTATTTTCACTAATTCCTAATCTACCCCTCATTAATCAGGTTTAGTGGTTAATAATAATTAGTTATGTTAATTGATTAGTTTGAAAATGATTTATTGAAATCTTTATCATTTTGGAGAGATTAGAAGTATGAATGTTGGATTCAAAATTTTTGGTTGAGATGAGTGACAATAGTGACCAAAGAGATGTCTCTGAGTCTTCACATTAGCAACAAATATGTCTTTTATGTTGAATCTTCTCCAGATGTAACTTTGGATTCACCATGGCTGCACCTGCAAAACATCCTGTCGGCATTGATATAACTATGAATATCATGCCGGAACAACCTAAACCGGCATGGTATTCATAGTTATATCAATACCGGCGCACCATATTTTCACGTACAAGGAAATATTCAACCAACACAATATGCGGGCGTTGTTGTCGGTCGTCCATCCATGCCAACATTTGTTATTTTCTGGTTTTGAAATTCAAAACCTATTCCGTTTTGAATCTTTTTCTGGTTTTAATCAGTCCACTGCCGGCACAGTCAGTTAATTCTCGAGCATGCCGGTACTGCTAACGGCATAGTATGTTGCTTAAATTACTTTGCAGGCACATAATGCAAAGTATCCAGAAAATTGAATTTTTTTTCACTTGACTACCGGCATTCATAGATTTCTATCGAGCATGCCGGCATTAAGTTACGTCATTGAATGTTAGTTACCAAGCATGCCGGCACCATTTTTCGGCATGGTCTTCATCAATTCCGGCATGGTCTTCATCACTTCCAGCGATGTAAAAAAATGTATTTCCGACATGGTCTTCATCACTACCGGCATGGTCTTCATCACTACCGGCATGGTATTCATCACTTCCGGCATGATCTTCATCACTACCGGCATGATCTTCATCACTACCGGCATGGTCTTCATCACTACCGGCATGATATTCATCACTTCCGGCATGGTCTTCATCAATTCCGAATGTAAAAAAAAATAAAAAATCGTTTTCAAAGTGGAGAATATTTAGGTTTCAAAGCCCTAACGCTAACGAGAATGCCGGCAATGAAGATGGGAATGAGGATATGATTTTGTTTTTTGATTTTAAGTTTTTAGATTTTTATTTTGAGGGAAAGGTATTTTAGTATTTTCCCCCCAAAAACACCCCTTAGCGAACACTATTGGTTGGGGAAAGTAATTTATATCCCCCAATTGATATAAGTATCCCCCAATCGCGCGCTTTTTATTTCCCGTCGCCTTAATTTTGGCTCTACGTGTAAAACTTTCACATTTTGGGTCCAACCGTCCAAGAGCATAGCTCAGTGGTATCCCATCAACTCCGGTAAGGTGGAAGTCAGGGGTTCAATCCCCGCCATAAAGGTTTGTAATAGATTAGTTTGTATAGTGGGTTTGGCGGTGTTGGATCTGGTAGTGGGGCCAGTCCAATTGGCTTGGTTCATATAGGGGTCTGGGTCCGGCTTTCGCGTATCAAAAAAAATAAAAATTGATTCATTTTGTTGTATTCTCTTTTTCATATACTTTTAAAACATTTCGTTTTTTTTTTTTTGAAAATAAGACTTATATTACTGCGCCTCTGTTAATCTGCGGATTCAGTCTATTCAAAGACAGACTCATGAAGAGTTGCTCTTCCAATGACTGAATTTCTTGATTAACATCGACAGAAAAAACTACAGAGATGTTGTTATTTAAAGTACATATATCATAAGCTTTGACAGTGTCAACAACGATTGCAGGAATTAAAAAACTAGGAGCTTGATCATTCCAGGAAATTATGTTGATGGAGTTTTTTCCCTTCTTTGCCAACAAGTCTGCCACCTTGTTTGCTCTTCTGTCTACGTACTGAAAACCTAAAAACGAAACTAGTTGATCTATTAAAGATTTAACTTCTTCTAATATTGCTAAGCATTGCCATTGAACAGTTGCTTCTTTTCCTTGAAGATACAAAATTGTAGCCTAGTTGTCCTCTTCAATGATCAGATATTGTATGTTGTCTGATGGCCCATTGAGTTGCTCGGAGCAAAGCTACAGCTTCTGCCTCTTCAGCTGAAAAGGTCCCGCAGCTTCCCATTTCTGATGCTTGAAAGGTGCATGTCCAATTACAAAGGATAAAACCAAAACCAGCATTAGTAATCTCTGATAACCAAGAAGCGTCACAGTTTAGTTTGTTTGTGTTTACAGCTGGTAAATTCCAGCAAATATTAGATGTACTCCCTGTGTAGCCATTGGAGGTAAGTTCCATACAGCTTTGGCATAATCACATTCAAAGAACAAATGATAAGTAGATTCCTCCGCATTCTGGCAGAAAACACAATTTTTGCCTTCGTCCATGACTGAACCCAACTTTTACTTAGTTGGTAAGGCATCTTGCAACCATTTCCAGATAATTTTTTTTACTCTCTGAAACGTATCCATGCTCATAAATCCTTTCCAAAACTTTCTAGAAGAGTGAGAAACTAGATTGGGATGATTTAAGAGTTTAGCATATAAGGACTTGACAGAGAATTCACCATTCCTAGTCAAAGTCCATCGTAGTCTGTCTTTTTTCAGGTGACCATTCCTAGTAATGTAGAGTTTGATGTTCACTATTTCCGGTACTACAGAATTATCAAAAATTGATTGTAACAATTGTATATTCCACTTTTTTGTGTCTGAGTTTATTAACTCAGACACAAGTGTTATGTGAGTGTTTGTCCTTTGGAAAGAGTTAGACAAAGTCTCTGCTCTGGCTGGAAGCCATCTATCATTCCATATATTTATTGAGGCACCATCCCCTACTTCCCAGATGCTGTATTTTTTGATGTGCTCAATGCCTTGAAGAATGCAGCTCCATATCCAAGAGGCGTTTGATTTCTTCTTGGACTGTAAAGCACCTGTTTTTTTTGAAATATTTACCCTTTAAGATTTGAGCCCACAAGTCATCTGGGTGACTAACTAGTCTCCAAGCTATTCTACTAATCATTACCTGATTTACCTTATTTGCTTATTTAAAGCCAAGTCCTCCTTGATCAATTGGTCTACATAAGAAATAAAAAGCTTTAATGTAAATTCCATTAGAATTCGTATGTTTACCCCACCAGAAATCGCGTTGTACATCATTAATCCTTTTAGTAATTTTTTTTGGTAAGACAAAGAAACCCATACTTAAGATGGGCATGCTAGAAAGCACCGATTTGTTTAACACAATCTTACTAGGTTGTGAAAGAATTTTCCCTAGCCAAGTTTTTATCGTTTATTCCATTTTTTCGATAATGTTATCAAAAGCCTTTAGTTTGGACCTATCTATGAATAAGGGTATTCCTAAGTGGGTGTCTTTTTTATTTTCTTTATGAAAAATCGGGGGTCTAACAACCTAACCCAATATTTCGCTTAGCAATCTGTATGGACTAACTCCAATATACTTACAAGAGAATCAACTAGACGGTTAGACTCAATCTCAAGAAAAGTATATCAAAGAGTTATATCTCAATCTCTCAATTCAATCCGCAATCAGCAAATAGAAATTTGCGAGCCCGAATGAATATAAGAGAAATAACTTGAACGGTACCAAAGACCAATGTTCAAGGATCAATCAATTTAAATCAACAACCTAAGGTTGGATTTACCAATTGATCGATTCAAACGCACTACCTGTGATATTTCAATTATATAACAAAATATAATACGGAAAAGAAATAACACAGACACCATAAGTTTTGTTAACGAGGAAACCGCAAATGCAGAAAAACCCAGGGACCTAGTCCAGATTTGAACACCACACTGTATTATGCCGCTACAGACACTAGCCTACTACAAAGTTAACTTTGGTATGGATTGTAGTTGAACCCTAATCAATCTCACACTGATTCAAGGTACAATTGCGTTCCTTACGTCTCTGATCCCAGCAGGATGCTACGCACTTGATTCCCTTAGCTGATCTCACCCACAACCAAGAGTTGCTACGACCCAAAGTCGAAGACTTGATAAACAAATCTGTATCACACAGAAAAGTCTATTAAATAGATAATCTGTCTCCCACAGATAAACCTACGAGTTTTTGTTCCATCTTTTGATAAATCAAGGTGAACAAGAACCAATGGATAACCCGAACTTATATTCCCGAAGAACAGCCTAGAATTATCAATCACCTCACAATAATCTTAATCAATTAACGAAACAAGATATTGTGGAATCACAAACGATGAGACGAAGGTTTTTGTGACTACTTTTCTATCTTGCCTATCGGAGATATAAATCTCAAGCCAATCTTACGATTGCACTCAATCACGATAGAAACATCAAGATCATATCACGCAACTACATAGAAAATAGTTGGGTCTGGCTTCACAATCCCAATGAAGTCTTTAAGTCGTTAACCTACAGGGTTTCGTGAAAAACCTAAGGTTAAAGGAGAATCGACTCTAGCTTACACAACTAGTATCACACAGGAGGTGTGGGGTTAGGTTTCCCAGTTGCTAGAGTTCTCCTTTATATAGTCTTCAAATCAGGGTTTGCGATCTAAGTTACCTTGGTAACAAAGCATTCAATATTCACCGTTAGATGAAAACCAGATTAGATTTAAGCTAATATCTTTCAACCGTTAGATCGAACTTAGCCTTTTATACACAAATGAAATGTAACTTCATTTAGGTTTGAGTAACCGTACCTGAACGTGTACACTTAGTTGGTTCAACAATAGTTAACAAATGGTTAGCCATATGAGCACTTTCATATCAACCTTATTCATCTTCACCATAACTAGTTCAAATGACTCAAATGAAATAGTTAGAGAGTTGTTCAATTTCTTAGATCTTATAGAAGTATACAAGACACAATCGAAGAAAATCGATTTTGATTCACTCGAATCGATTCATGAACATATAGCCACGGTTTGCAAAGATTGCATTCCTTATTATATAAATGTTTTAGCTCATGAACAAACCGATTTTAGAAAGTAACCTACTTAAGTATGCAAACGGGTACGCGTACTTAAGTAACCGGATTGAGTTTGTTTTTCACATTCAAACTCCAGCAGAAATTCACGGACGTGAACTTTCTGCCAGTATGCGTACTTGTACGCATACTTGCCCGGATTTCCAACAAACGCTTGTATGCGTACGAGTACACATACTTTGGGTTCCCGGTTTTGGACTTTTACACAAATGTGAGAACACACTATGTTAATATCCAAAGATGGTTACACGTTCTAAACTCTCATTTCAATCATTGAAACTTTCTTAGAGGATGTTATATAGTTGTTATTCACAAACTATTTTTCATCAAAGCGATTTTCAAGTTATTGAAATAATCAACATGACTTTCATCACGAGTAAAGATGAACTTGGCCAAAGCGAAAGCTTACCAACACATATTTCGAGAAATAGATAAGCGAGATAAACTCATCTCGAAATAGCAAATGTGTATAATTAAAGTCTATATAGCAATACGACTTTTATCTCAAAATAGGAGATAGAATAGATAGACTTTTTAGTGATAGATAAGTTCAAGTCTCCGCATACCTTTTTGATGATGAAGTTCCACAAGTTCCCTTGAGTAGTTCTTCATCTTCATTCGATGAACGCCATGGAGTCTAAGGCTCAAATACACTTACTATCCTAATCCGAGACTTAGCTATAAGTAGACTAGAAATCAAGACTTATAGTTTTGGAAACTAAGCTTGACAAACAAGCTTGAGATAGCAACGCTTGCGAGTTCGACCGAGCAGTGCTCTAACAATCTTCCCCTTTGTCAATTTTAGTGACAAAACTATCAATACATATGGAATGCAAAATAAATAAACTTTGTAGCTTCTCATCCAAAAGCTTGATCTCCTTGGTTCTTCAACATTACTCGAAATCTTCCTCACTTCCAAGTACTCCAATGATTCCAAAGGTATTCAATTCAGAATCATCGTTGTTGAAGATCCGTAGCCATAACAATGAGAAAACAAAAGCTTTCAATCATTGTTATACAGTGTCATAGTATTATTACACAGTATCAAAGTTCAATTGTATCAAAACTTCGACAACAATACTATGGTGATATGTGTCATTCCCCCTTAGTCAATACTTCATCTCACATGAAAACCACTCCCCCTTACATAATGATCCGAAAACCGTATGTATTTGTAGTGTGAACTACACATTAATTCTCCCACTTTTTGTCAATAAAATTGGCAAAGGTACGAAAACTAGTGGGATCCTCATGAAATTTCCATAGAGATACTTCGTGACTAAAGAAAAGCACATATCAACTTTTTTAGGAGCAATCATATAGTCGAAACTAAATGCATTCATCAAGGAGTTTATAAAGATACAAGATAACCCCTAAAATATTCCACAGCCGCACTCTCTACAAAGATTTGGCAATTAAGCACAAGTTCAATTAAGAACTCTCCCCCATAAAATGTCATTCCCGAAAGAACAACAAGAGCGACCTTACTTTCACAAGAAAATAAGGATTTATTTGGACATTAACAAATCTCATAAGAATATGAATTTGTATCCAAAAATATCAATTAAATTAACCACAAGAGAACCCATGATTAATTTAATCGGAAATGCTCACATAAGCGAACTTACGGAGCCACACAGTATTTACATAAGAATATGGATCAGAGAAGATCAATACTGCGGAATAAACAAAGATCCATTCTATTTTTCATCACTATTTGCACAATGACATATAATAGACTTAATCTTTGTAAACAAAAGTTCATCCTATCCTTCATCAATATTTGTATAAAGACATAATAGGCTTAACTTTTGTTTGTCAAAAGTTCATTCAATCTTTTATCAATACTTGCATACTGACATATGAAAGACTTAACTTTTGACCATGTATGGGACAATCAAGGTTCACGGACGCAAACACACATATCCCATAACAAGTTGCAATATATAAAACCATAAAGATTAATACTGCAAAATCATCTTCCAAATAAACTTTAGAATTTAAATAAATAAATCTAAAAACATTTCAAGATAAAAATCGTTGTAAATAGCTATGTGTACTCACAATAATGGCTATTCCAAACCCTAGTTATCCTTCTTAACACATAAGAATAAATTCTCATAAGAAGTTTCCTAGACATTAAGACCTTTGAAAAATTCTTTATCGTCCCCGAACTCCTTGTCGTCAACAGCCATTGGGACATAAGGTTCATGAAGAAAGGAGTTGATATCAACAAACCTTCTTGACTGATGCCGAACCAGGGACTTCTGAATTTCAAGAGTCTTAAACACAAAAGCCTTTATTTGCTGAATCTCCTTCCTTGTTTCCTTCAACTCTTCAAGAACATCAGAAAACTTTTGAGAATTTGAAGGAACAACTCTTGGTTTCCTTCCTTCTTTTTCTTTTCAAAGTTGGAGGTAACGGAGATTTATCGTTTTACTTCATGATTGATGGCTTAACAATCATATTAACATCTTTTCCATCAGAAGTTATGATGCTTGGAGACTCCATAACAATATAGGTTTGTGAGAGGAATTTCTCAAAACAAGCTCTACAAGCAAACTTGTGGAAAAAAGAGTTTCTTAGAGAAGGAAAAAGTAATGTAGAGTTACGGAACCTTTAAACACTTAAGGGATTCACGTACGCACAACTCTTACCCTAAAAAAGGCAGAATTGTCTATTTTAATCCTCTTTTATTGATTAAACAGGGATGTCCTTTCCAATATCAATTAGATATGAAAAGTGGCACGAATTCAAGACTTTACCATGCTCACAGAGCAAAAGCAAAAATAAAAAATAAAATCTAAAAGAATTTTCTTTTCCTAAAGCCTGAGGTGTGCAAAATCTTATCTCTTTTGATCAGCCACATGAGACAAGATGCACTACTCAACACAATTTAAGATATGCTGGGTGAACAATAATCTGTCCACCATATCCTTTTCGAAAGGAATTCATAGAACCCTGTTTCTCATAGTGATTAGACCATAAATTTCTTTCTAATGATCTAGTTTTTTCTTTGGAAACTAACTTATTTGAAGAAGAGATGCGATTACATACCTCTGATGTTTTTTGAACAAGTTTTAGCTTGTTTGCTAATCGATTCGCTCTTCGTTGAAGTTTGTTGACATATCTCAATTTGTGTTTGTACTTGAAACACTTTGAAAGTTCATGACCTTTGAGAGAACATTAAGAGCATGTCAACCTGGAAGATGATTCAGACACCCGAGATGTGTACGCGGCTAGACACATAGTGGAACCTAGAAAATCAGAAAAGAAGTTTCCAGTAGAAACAGGTAGATCAATTTTTTCTTCCAGATCAGTTGAGATTTCTTCTGAAAGAATAGAAGATTGATGTATATATTTCTACGATTATCAAAATCAATATTTTCACAAAGAAGTGCAACACTTGACTTTTAGTCTTCATTAGAATCATAGTTGTCAGACATTTCATCAAGAGTTGCAGCTAGACCTTTGTTCCCAGTGTATTTTTTCCGATTTGGACACTCATTTGCAAAATGGCCAAAACCTTTACACTTAAAGCACTGAGGCATATCCTCGTCATCAGTTTCATTATTATCCCTGTTTTTAGGAGGTACACGATTATGAGGTTTAACTGATAACTGATGTAATTTTAGATAGTGGTAAGAATGGTTTCGTTCAGACTTGTGAAGATTCGAGTTTTTAAAATTAATAAAAATTATATACAAAAATATTACAATTAGTGCAAGAGGTACTGGGACTGAGGATTTAATTTTTAGAGTGAAAATAACCAAGACACTAGATTCCACTATTACACATGAATAAATGATGATAAAAATTCCAAAACTCTAATTATTTTTAAAATATCTTTTTCTTAATTCACAAATTATCAAGCATACTCTCAAACATTAATTGTATCCCTTAAGCATAGATTATCTAACCAAAGCATAACCTATCTAATTGAATCACAACTAATTAGGAAAAATTATGCAAATAATTAAAATTCTGCAAAGCAGTAATTTGAGTGAATTATAAATTGCAAAATTAGAGAAAAGTAAAATAATTACCAATTATTCATGCAACAATAGCTTCCTCCATGCCTTGGTTACGCGAGAATTAGCTCATCATTATCATGGAAATATGCTCAAAATTCATCTTTATTAATGCTCAAAAATGGTTCACAAATGATGAAATAGGAGAAAATTGACAAAAACCGGGTTTGTAACACTTCTGTTTGTTACAAACCGAGCTGTTACAGAGAACGATAAAAATGAAGTGTTGTTAACACTGTCGCATTACGACCCTCATCCTTTTGTCGCTGTCACTGTTGAAGAACGACGGTTACCTTGCGTCTAATGTTCTTCGCGTTTATCAGCAGCAGCAGCAGCAGAAACCGAGTTCTGCAACTTGTGATTTCTTCTTCTCTGGCTCTTCTCAGCTCCCCAAACTCTCCACCCACCTTCCTTGTACCTGTATAACTCTATTTATACTCCTAATCCTCCTTTAATCCGGCCATATCTCCCAAATAATCTTCATTTATCAATATTATTCTCCACGGCCAAAATTTCCATTTTTTGATCTTCCACGCGTTCTCAGCTGTCAAACTTCGTTATTTATCTTCTTCACGAATCTTTGTAGTGCAACACACTCGAAACTCATGCATTACATGCCTCAAACTCGTGTCAAATTCACTTGAACCCGTGAAAACTTGTGTCCACTGTTTTGGATTGAAACACGTTATTAAGCCAAATTTGATCGGAAACAACACCCATACCAGCTTTCTATAGTCATATCACGTCTACCCATTAAGTTTCAGGGATTTAATCTCACTAAATCACGTCCAAAAATCGATCGAAAATCTGACAGTGAAATGAGTTTATTTTCCCGCCAAAAAAATTCTTTCAAACGATGAAGAAAGGTGTAGTGTCCTGAATCCAAAACGCGGGTGCCTTTAGCAGCTCGGCTGCCTTGGGGCGCCCTTATCCATTTTTAGGGTGCCTTTAGTAATTTTGGTGGGTGCCTTTAACACTTTTTTCTAGGGTGTTTTCAACATTTTTTCGGGGTTCCTCCGGTGTATTTCTGGGGTGCTTCCGGTGCATTTCTGGGGTGCCTTTAGTACTCTATCCTGGGGTGTAAAGCACCACTTTACGAGCCAATTTCGTCGCAAGAGCTTATTTCTCTAAAAATACCTACAAAGACATAAAACACCATAATAAGTATAAAAATGGGTACTAATAATATATACAATAGAGATGAAAATAGACACATAAATGCGTCTATCAATAACTTGGATTTATCTTTGGAGAACCGTTTACTTCTCTTCAAAAGAAGGTCCCTAAACTGTCTTGTTATTAAGGAGACTGACTTGTCAAGATCTTCATCTGATGAATCAGTCTCAGAAAGATCATCTTCATAGATGCAAACACTTTTACTTTTGTCAAGTAATTTAGTGTTCTTTTGTGCTTTGAAAGCAACATCCTTTCCATATTTGGATGTATGCTCATGATCAAAGATCTTTAACTTCCCAACCAAAGTATTTCTGGAAATGGTTGCGAGATTTTTTCCTTCAACGATGGCATGCTTCTTAGAATCGTATCTAGATGGCAGTGATCTGAGAATTTTCATCACAATGTCCTTTTCAGGAATAGTCTTACCCAATGCAAAAGATACATTAACAATTTCAGACACTTTTTGATTAAACTCATCAAATGATTCTTCATCTGCCATACGAAGGTTTTCCCAATCAGAATTTAGGTTTTGAAGCCTAGCTTCTTTTCCAGAGGTATTCCCTTCAAATACGGTTTCTAAGATATCTCAGACTTTTTTAGCCTTCGTGCAAGTAGTCACATGATGCTGAAGATCTGGGGTAATGGCATGTATGATAGCATTTAAGCCGTCAGAATTCTGCTTCGCAGCAAGGATTTCTTATGGACTATATCTACCAATATCCTTAGGTATAGATACACCGCCTTCTGTATTAATCGGAGGATCATAGCCATTAACAACACGTACCCATGTTTAAAAGTCACGAGCTTGAAGAAAAGCACGCATAACGATTTTCCACCATGAGTAGTTTGAGCCATCGAAGACTGGTGGTACGTTTATGGAGATAGAATTTCTGTCCATAGAGTCAAATCGCTACAAATACAGACTTATGAGGTCTTAAACGTGTTTGCCATCTCTGATACCAATTGAAAAAGTGGGGGTCTAACAACCTAACCCAATATTTCGCTTAGCAATCTGTATGGACTAACTCCAATATACTTACACGAGAATCAACTAGACAGTTAGACTCAATCTCAAGAAAAGTATATCAAAGATTTATATCTCAATCTCTCAATTCAATCCGCAATCAGCAAATAGAAATTTGCGAGCCCGATTGAATATAAGAGAAATAACTTGAACGGTAACAAAGATAAATGTTCAAGGATCAATCAATTTCAATCAAAAACCAAAGGTTGGATTTACCAATTGATCGATTCAAACGCACAACCTGTGATATTTCAATTATAAAACAAAATATAATGCGGAAAAGAAATAACACAGACACCAGAAATTTTGTTAACGAGGAAACCGCAAATGTATAAAAACCCCGGGACCTAGTCCAGATTTGAACACCACACTATATTAAGCCGCTACAGACACTAGCCTACTTCAAAGATAACTTCGGTCTGGACTGTAGTTGAACCCTAATCAATCTCACACTGATTCAAGGTACAGTTGCGTTCCTTAAGTCTTTGATCCCAATAGGATGCTACACAATTAATTCCCTTAGCTGATCTCACCCACAACCAAGAGTTGCTACGACCCAAAGTCGAAGACTTGATAAATAAATCTTTATCACACAGAAAAGTCTATTGAATAGATAAATCTGTCTCCCACAGATAAACCTATGAGTTTTTGTTCTGTCTTTTGATAAATCAAGGTGAACAGGAACCAACCGATAACCCGGACTTATATTCCCAAAGAACATCCTAGAATTATCAATCACCTCATAATAATCTTAATCGATTAACGAAACAAGATATTGTGGAATCACAAACGATGAGACGAAGGTGTTTGTGACTACTTTTCTATCTTGCTTATCGGAGATATAAATCTCAAGCCAATCTTACGATTGCACTCAATCACGATTGAAACAGCAAGATCAAATCACGCAATTACAGAGAAAATAGTTGGGTCTGGCTTCACAGTCCCAATGAAGTCTTTAAGTCGTTAACCTATAGGGTTTTGTGAAAAACCTAAGGTTAAAGGAGAATCGACTCTAGCTTACACAACTAGTATCACATAGGAGGTGTGAGGATTAGGTTTCCCAGTTTCCAGAGTTCTCCTTTATATGGTCTCCAAATCAGGGTTTGCAATCTAAGTTGCCTTGGTAACAAAGCATTCAATATTCACCGTTAGATGAAAACCTGATTAGATTCAAGCTAATATCTTTCAACCGTTAGATCGAACTTAGCGTTTTATACATAAATGAAATGTAACTTCATTTAGGTTATAGTAACCGTACCTAAACGTGTACACTTAGTTGGTTCAACAATAGTTAACCAATGGTTAACCATATGAGCACTTTCATATCCACCTTATTCATCTTTACCATAACTAGTTCAAATGACTCAAATGAACTAGTTAGAGAGGTGTTCAATTGCTTAGATCTTATAGAAGTATACAAGACACAATCGAAGCACAATCGATTTTGATTCACTCGAATCGATTTATGAACATTATAGCCACAGTTTGCAAAGATTGCATTCCTTATTATATAAATGTTTTAGCTCATGAACAAACCGATTTTAGAAAGTAACCTACTTAAGTATGCAAACGGGTACGCGTATTAAGTAACCGGATTGAGTTTTTTTTCACTTTCAAACTCCAGCAGAAATTCACGGACGTGAACTTTTTTCCACTACGCGTACGGGTACGCATACTTGCCCGGATTTCCAACAACCGCCAGTATGCGTACGGGTACGGATACTTTGGGTTCCCGGTTTTGGAATTTTACACAAATGTGAGAACACATTATGTTTATATCCAAAGATGGTTACATGTTCTAAACTCTCATTTCAATAATTGAAACATTCTTTGAGGATGTTTTATAGTTGTTATTCACAAACTATTTTTCATCAAAGAGATTTTCAAGTTATTGAAATAATCAACATGACTTTCTTCACGAGTAAAGATGAACTTGGCCAAAGCGAAAGCTTACCAACACATATTTCGAGAAATAGATAAGCGAGATTAACTCAGCTCGAATTCGCAAATGTGTATAATTAAAGTCTACATAGCAATACGACTTTTGTCTCAAAATAGGAGATAGAATATATAGACTTTTGAGTGATAGATAAGTTCAAGTCTCCACATACCTTTTTGTTGATGAAGTTCCACAAGTTCCCTTGAGTAGTTCTTCGTCTTCATTCGATGAATGCCGTGGAGTCTAAGGCTCAACTACACTTACTATCCTAATCCGAGACTTAGATATAAGTAGACTAGAAATCAAGACTTACAGTTTTGGAAACTAAACTTGACAAACACGCTTGAGATAGCAACGCTTGCGAGTTCGACCGAGCAGTGCTCTAACACTTTAGTCTACAAATAATGCCCTAATGTTTATTATGGACTTTCTTACTGAAGAGCAGTCAAGATTTTGTGAAGTTTATTAATTTTTCTGATGCTCTACTAAACATCTGGATCGCGTCAAGAATATTCTTGCAACTGATTATGTCTGCCTTAGTAAACAGTAGTAGATCATCTGCGAAAAAGAGATGTGAAATGGGTGTTGCTTTTGGTGTCAATCTGATATCCTTAACCTTTTTTTGTGTTTCTAGATGGCTTAGCAGTCGTGAAAAAACTTCCATACATAAGATGAAAATATAAGGGGACAAAGGGTCCCCTTGTCTTATACCTCTAGTAGGTTTAAACTCATTACAAGGGTTCCCATTAAGTAAAACCACAACGGAGGTTGTTGATATGCACTGATGTATTAAGGTGCACCAATCCTCAGAGAAACCAAAAGCTTTTAATAAGAATGAACAGTCTACCCTATTAAAGGCCTTGAACATATCAATCTTGAGACATATATTGCATGTTTTCTTTTTAATTTTCTCCATTGAGTGCTCTATTTCATGTACAACAATGATATTGTCTGAAATCTTTCTAGAGGATAGGAGCGCAGATTGTAGCGGTGATATGATATTTTCTAGTGATTTTTTTAATCTGTTAGCCATTAGCTTAGTTATGACTTTATAGGGTGTGTTACACAGTCAAATTGGTCTGTAGTCAGCAGGGGACTCAGGATTTTTTATTTTAGGAATTAGGAATATGAATGTTTTATTGAGGTTGCTATTAAGTTGCTTATTTTTGGAAAAGTCTTGTACTACTGCCACTAGTTGAGAGCCTACTATATCCCAACTAGGTGTTGCGCCCGTGCATTGCACGGGCCTAGATATTTGGTAGAGAAAAGCATGTTTTGGTGCTAGTGAATTTTTAGTGTTGAGCCCGGTTGATTGATTGGCACAAACTCATGGACATTCCAGTAGTGCATCTGTACACTGTGTTGTGGAAACTATTCATCTGAAAGATGTTTCTTTTATCGGTTATTAGGATAACTTTTCATCTGTGAGCATCAAATAATGGAATTAATAAATTTTTGTCATCGGGCATGTATGGTTTAAGCATACTCAAAAGACAATGCTACCTGTGGGAGTCGAACCCACAATTATATGGTTGAAAACCAAGTGCTCTTCCATCTGAGCTAAGATAGCGGACATCATTTCTAATGTCAGTAGGTTCTAATATGAAGTAATATAAATAGATAGAACATGTAGTCGTAAAAACTATCCATCCTTAGACCCTTGCAATACTTATTTCATTGGAATAGACAAAAGAAATATGCCTGGAAATAAATAAGAAAAAAAACTTTAAATAATCAAATACCTTACGTTTTAACTATCCTTAAAACTTGCATAATCTATTGCCCTGTAATGCTCAACTCATGTACTGGAAGAGCATTAGTTGCAAGCTCAATTTTCCATGTGACTGTGCACATTTCTGGTCTCTGTGCATTCCCCTAATAAACATGTCTAGAAAAACATATCAACGTTTCTATGTTAACATTCGAGTGCTTATGCTTAATTCTCTGGCACTTTAAGTACATGAATATGATAAAGAATTACCTGGCACAATGGAGCAGTAATACTACATTCATTTTCTGCATCCTCTTACTCAAGAATATAAGCCAGGATAACCAAAGCCCCTGCAATTCTTAAATTGGAATAATTGCCTGGGGAAGACGTCAAAATATCAACCCGCTTCGCAAAAAAAAAAGGCCACATGCTTTTGTGTCCCCATATTGCCTGTGCAAGCACCCCTCCTTACTGCAAAAGAAGAAGTTTTGAATTTCCAAAGCATCAAATTCATAACATGTTTTTCCGAGGATCAACTTAGGCCTCAAGTGCAATAGGTTTTTGTCCAATAACTTGGTGTTGAACATAAAAAAATAACTCACATGACAGTCTATCCTAAAAATAACTGAACAAACTCACAATTGGCTGGAGATACCTGCTGAATAAGAATACTCTACGCAACATACAGGTGTTTTGTGACGATTTAGCTGGTACACGTTGACAAACTTTTCCTGCAAAATCAAAGATAAACTAAAATAAGTCATCAAAAAAGTTATGAAAATCAAGTTAGAGAAACTAAGAAAGCAAAAATCAAATAAAACAGAGATCGACCGTTTGTAAGTGAAAAACTTACTACAAAGCCCAAAAACAGCGAAATAAGTAAATAGAGAAAATGAATAAACACTAAAACAGTAAGATCAATTGGTCAAATTTTGAATTTCTAGAATCAATATGGATAAAAATGGTGACCAAAAAGATTCACCTTTTTACATAATCTGCCATGATACCACCGCTTTGAAAGACGCCCTACAGAAAAACAAAAAAGCAAATAAAAAGTGAAGTATTAAAATCAGAATCCCAATAGCATGAATAATCATTAAAACCATGATAATACCTGGTATTGGTTTGAACTGGTAGGCCTTTATCTACTAAATCAAAAGACCACCAATTAATTAATAAAAAATGAGCAAAACCCAATGGTCTTTGATCAGTAATACCTGCAATGGCAAATTCACCACAAGTAGAATTTAAATAACATAACTTTTGACTAATTTTGGGGCACAGGTTAGGAAGTATACCTTATTTGCAGCTTCTTCTGTTGCAAGCTGTGCGCATCAACAACTTCCCCATCCTGTCAACAGTAACAACAAAAGAATATCAAAATAGGTAAAGGTCGGAAAGAGTAACTATAACATAAATTATTCACAAATCAGATTTAATCGAGGAAAGTGGTAGTCTCCTGACTAAAATTGTTTTTGATCTTTCTAAGCTTTAGAAGGGGTTATATGCTGCAAGATAAGGCACACAAATGATTAGAATTGAACATAAGCATAATCAGAAACAAAATTTAGATAAGGTAACATATCATATGAAGTAGAATAAGTCCCAGATAGACAAATTGAAATAAAAACATATGAGTTAGAATTGAACATGAATATAATATAATTAACCGTGATAGTGAATTTACTGATAAGATAGCAAAATCAAAATAAAACATAAAAAAGGAGCAAACCCTATTCTTTCTCTGTTATGATCGGATTTGATAACCCACATCTACAAAATCAAAAACCAAAAATCACGTTTATACTTGACAAATACGAAATCAAAAATCAAAAAAATATAATGAACAACAAATCATAGAAACCTATATATAAGAATTCAAATAAGAAAAAGGTTAAACTTAGGTTATACCAGTCAAGTATTGTATTTAGTTTTAAGTTTTATTCTTTTCCAGCTTCAGCCGAAATCGCACCAGTTAAATAAACCGAAAAAACATTTTAGAAGTAAAAATCAATAATAAGAACATAGTACATGACGACGAAGGAAGAAGAGATACAGAGAAAAAAAAAATAATAAAGAGAAAGGAAGCGGCAGGAGAAAAGAAGTTAGGGTTGATGTGGTGGGTAAAAACTGGAATACCCGGTGGTAATATTTGTGGTGTGAGAAAAAACAGGAATACGATGACTTCAACCAAGTTGATTCTTTAAGCCAAGTATCATATAATTTAAAGGTAGGTGTTAGGTGTGTGTGCAAAGAGTTTAAAGAAAGACATATTGGCCCATGATCTGTACCAATTGCCACCAAGTTTTGCAGGGATGCTTCTTGGAATTCCTCATTCCATTCTGCATTTGCGAGAGCTCTATCCAACCTCTGTTTTATATTAGCACTCCCTTCCCTCTTATTACTCCAAGTAAAGATATTTCCTTTAAAACCTAGATCTTCTAGACCTGTTCTCTGGATTAGGTTCATTATAGGCTCTACTTTTTGTCTATCGAAAGGAAGACCCCCCACTTTCGCCCCACTGTTGAAAATTATGTTTAAATTACCCATTACAAGCCAGGGCATTGCATTTAAGTTAACTCTCTGAGCTATTTCCTCTAGATACCCCATAATTTCTAGCTTGTTTTCATGTTTTGGTGCTCCATAAAAACAAGTTAAAAACCATTCCTTATAGCGCGTTTGGATAAACATCCATAGGTAAGCAAAAAATCAGTTTGGGTGTAGAATTTCAGAATGATTTCTAGAAGCATAAAAGTCGACTTTTTGTGAAGCAAAATATAGAAGCAGAATTGTATTCAAACGTGCTATTAGAGTTAAAGTTGTTTTTAACAATGAGATTAATCATGTTAAGGTTCCATTGAACCACTTCAAAATGGAATCCATCCACCCAAGCAATTGCCAGACCTCCAGCTATTCCATCTGGGTCTACTATGTGGGTGTTTGAAAACATTTCGGTAATGGTAATACCAGTAACGCAGGTTTTTTCATAAATATACCACCACTTGGATTTTCATATACATCCAAGATCCTAAATACCTCCACTTGACTTTCCTTACCTAAGTGCATATATTTGACTTTCCTTACCTCACGGCTAGCTCCAGATTGCAGCTAAGTATTCTATTATTGTTTTGTCCATCAACATCTTGAAACTCCAACCCGTAGTGCAATTTGATTTGATTTATGAGGATATCACTCATCAACTTTTGAACTGGGCCATGTTTGAAACAAAATATGTATTGGTAATTGGCACAAGGCAGTGTATTAGTCTCTCTGTCTCAAAATAGTAGGATGGTTTATGTGTAATTTATACATGAAGCCAGCCTTTTTTTATATATATTACATAAAGGTAACAAAAGTTTTATCTTGTGCATGGGCGTATACAATTATCAGTAGGAGGAAGCAAAAATAAAAATGGGCTTTTTTGGCGCATACCAAGAAATAGAAAAGTAGGGTCCTAGCAGTAGCAAGTCGGTTTGGGGTACAAAATTGTAAGTGTGAAAGGGGTGACAAAGGATATGCTCGTACCGGTTTCCGAACAACATGCTTACATTCTTCCAAACACAATTGTGTAAATAATAGCAGACATTTTTCTTCTTCATCACCTGAGTTATCCAAATGGATTTTGTACATAAGTCACACATAAGTATACATTAGACCTATAACGTACCTTTGCAATAACAATTATAGTTTCAATTTCTCTATATATAGCAGACATGAAATATAATTCCACTAACATTCAATATTAATTGAGTAGTAGTTTATAACCATTACATTCAACATTAATCAAGAAATACATCACAAAATAGGTAATAACCATGGATTTTTAACTACATCTATGTCATAATGTTGTATTTGACTTATGTACAATATACCTAATCAACTTAATATCAAAAATTTCATGATTATCAAAATAAGATTTCACTTCAAAACCTAAAATTAAATGACTACCTTTGGTGATATTGTGGATACAATTTGACATTGAATGAGGCAATAAATCCACCTATAATTATTGATCAAACCCTTTTATTTTCATACAACAAATCAAGCTAGACCACCATCAAAATCAAAGGGTGAAGAAAATCATGTGAGGGTTGAGAGAAAAAGAAAAATGGAGTGAAAAAGGAGAAGTGCCGAACCCTCGTTTCTCCCGAGAGTTTATACCATGATGGAAACTTCGTTTTGGTAAGGTTCAACACTTTGATCGGGACAAAAAATTTGTTTCCGTATTGCACTATTTGCACGGAAACTAAGTTTCCTCCTCTATAGGCTAAACGATGCTCCATTCCCATAGTGAGATGCACTTTCACTCTCATTTCGCTTAGCTATATTTAAGCCGTAGTAAAGCGAAACATCCAACCATAATGATTGGCTTTAGGATTGGGTAGATTCCCAAAACTTTAAACTCCATCAATATTTCGTTCCCACAAATAAAATAAAGTAATCTAAGAAACTAAGAAATTCAATGACTTACCTAGCTACTCAAAAGCATCTCGGATTTGACCGGTAAAAATCAATTTATCGTGTATGGTTTAGACACATGAAATACAACCTTTTGTATCGTATTTAATGTTTTATGATACTGATATGATTATTTTATATATATTGTCGAACGAAAAAGTTGGGTGTGGTTGTTGTACCCCCGCGTTTTCAAAAAGGATCACACAGAACTATTACAATGTCATGCAACATACTGGCAACAAAGATCAAGAATTAAATAGTTACAATTAGGGTATCTTAACACAACCTTCTTCCACACTAGAGAAACCATCCATCGGACCTGCAATAATATACAACAACTTCAGAACTCACAAAATAATTGGGTTAATAAGAAGGAAGATGTGGTCTAACTCTGAAAAAGCGGGGGTCTAACAACCATACCCAATATTTCGCTTAGCAATCTGTATGGACTAACTCCAATATACTTTTAAGAGGATCAACTAGACAGTCAGACTCAATCTTAAGAAAAGTATATCCAAGAGTTATATCTCTATTTCTCAACTCAATATGCAATCAAACAAATAGGAATTTGCGAGCCAGATTGAATATAAGAAATAACTTGGACGGTATCAAAACCAATATCCAAGTGTCAATCAAAGTAATCAACAACCAAAGGTTGGATTCACAATTGATTGAACTTATGCACAACCGGTGATATTTCAATTATATAGAAAATATAATGCGGAAAAGAAATAACACAGACACCAGAAATTTTGTTAATGAGGAAACCGCAAATGTAGACCCCGGGGAACTAGTCCAGATTTGAACACCACACTGTATTAAGCCGCTACAGACACTATCCTACTACAAGTTAACTTCGGACTGGTATGTAGTTGAGCCCTAACCAATCTCACACTGATCAAGGTACAGTCGCGTTCCTTACGCCTCTAAATCCAAGTAGGACTCTGCACACTTGATTCCCTTAGCTGATCTCACCCACAACTAAGAGTTGCTACGACCAAAAGTCGAAGACTTGATAAACCAATTTGTCTCACACAGAAAAGTTTATTGAATAGATAAATCTGTCTCCCACAAAAATATCTAGAAGTTTTTGTTTCGTCTTTTGATAAATCAAGGTGAACAGGAACCAATTTATATACCGGACTTATATTCCCGAAGAACAGCCTAGAATGTAGTTGATCCCTAACCAATCTCACACTGATCAAGGTACAGTCGCGTTCCTTACGCCTCTAAATCTCAGCAGGACTCTGCGTACTTGATTCCCTTAGCTGATCTCACCCACAACTAAGAGTTGCTACGACCCAAAGTCGAAGACTTGATAAACCAATTTGTCTCACACAGAAAAGTCTATTGAATAGATAAATCTGTCTCCCACAAAAATACTTAAAAGTTTTTGTTTTGTCTTTTGATAAATCAAGGTGAACATGAACCAATTGATATACTGGACTTATATTCCCGAAGAACAGCCTAGAAATATCAATCACCTTGCAATCAATGTTACCTTGGTAACAAAGTATTCAATATTCACCGTTAGATGAAAACCTGATTAGACTCAAGCTAATATCTTTCAACCGTTATATCAAACTTAGCTTGTTACACACAAATGAAAAGTGACTTCATTTAGATATGAGTAACCGTACCTAAACGTGTGCACCTTGTTGGCTCAAGAATAGTTAACCGAAATTAGCCATATGAACACTTTCATATCAACCATATTCATCTTAACCATAACTAGTTCAAACGACTCAAATTAAACTATTTCTAGATTTATTCAATTTTTTATATTCTCATAGAAGTATACTAGACACAATTGAAGCAAAATCGATTTTGATTCACTCGAATCAATTCATGAACATTATAGCCACGGTTTGCAAAAGATTGCATTCCTTATTATATAAATGTATTAGTTCATGAAAAAATCGATTTTTGAACATAACCTACTCAAGTATGCAAACGCGTACGCATACCTAAGTGGCCGGACCAAGTTTGGGTTCGCCAGTATGCGAACGGGTACGCATACCTTCCAAAACTCAGTTGAATTTCTAGAACTTGAAACTCACGCCAGTACGTATACCGGTATGCATACTAAGTTCCCGGACTTCCATAACCAACCAGCACGTATACGGGTATGCATACCATGGTTCCCGGACTTGGACAACACATATGCAAGTACGCATACTGTGTTATATCCAATCATGGTTATTTGTTCTAAACTCCCATTTTAATCATTGAAACATTCTCGGAAGACGACAATAGCTGTCTCACACAAACTATTAGCTTCAAAGAAATTTTAAAGTGATCGAATGATCAATACGAAACATTCCAAGGAGATTTTCAGATGATCATCTTTTGACTTTCGTCAAGAATATAAGATGAACTTGGTTAAAGCGAAAGCTTACCAACACATATTTCGATAACTATGTAAGCGACTTAAACTCATCTCGAAATATCAAATGTGTATAATCGAAGTCTATATAGACATACGACTTTTGTCTCAAATAGGAGATAGAGTAGATAGACTTTTGAGTGATAGATGAGTTCAAGTCTCCACATACCTTTTGTTGATTAAGTTCCACAAGCTCCCCTTAGTAGTTCTTCATCTTCAATCGATGAACCCCGTGAAGTCTAATGCTCAACTACACTTACTATCCTAATCTGAGACTTAGCTATAAGTAGACTAGAAATCAAGACTTATAGTTTTGGCAACTAAACTTGACAACAAGCTTGAGATAGCAACGCTTGCGAGTTTGACCGAGCAGTGCTCTAACAATCTCCCCCTTTGTCAATTTTAGTGACAAAACTATCAATACATATGGATTACAAAATAAATAAACTTTGTAGCTTCTCATCCAAATGCTTGATTTCCTTGGTTCTTCAACATTATTTGAAATCTTCCTCACTTCCAAGTACTCCAGTGATTCTGAACGTGTTCAACTCAGCATCATAGTTGTTGAATATCCGTAGCTATAACAATGAGAAAACAGTAACTCTCAATCATTGTTATGCAGTGTCATAGTATTATTACATAACATCAAAGTCCAATTGTATCATAACTTTGACAACAATACTATGGTGATATGTATCACTCCCCCTTAGTCAATACTTCAACTCACATGAAAACCACTCCCCCTTACATAATGATCCGTAAACCATATGTATTTGTAGTGTGAACTACACATTAATTCTCTCCCATTTTGTCAATATAAATTGGCAAAGGTACGAAAACTAGTGGGATCATAATGAAATTCTCATACAGATACTTCATGACAATAAGAGAACATATCAACTTTGTTTAGATGCAATCATATAGTCGAAACTAAATGCATTCATCAAGGAATTTATAAAGATACAAGAAAACTCCTATAATATTCCACAGCCGCACTCCCCACAAAGATTTGGCAATTAATCACAAGTTCAATTAAGAACTCTCCCCCATAAAATGTCATTCCCGAAAGAACAACAAGAGCGACCTTACTTTTAAAGAAAAGAAGGATTTTTTTGGACATTAACAAATTACATGAAACATGAATTTGTATCCATAAAACTCAACTAAATTAACCACAAGAGATCCCATGATTAATTTAATCAGAAATGCTCAACATAAGAGAACTTACGGAGTCACACAGTATTTTCACATAGAAGTAGATCAGGGAAAGACCAATAATGTGGAATATTCAAAGATTCATTCTATTTTTCATCAATATTTGCATAAAGACATATAATAGACTTAATCTTTGTAATCAAAAGTTCATCCTATCTTCATCAATATTTGCATAGTGACATAATAAGCTTAACTTTTGACATATATGGGACAATTATAGTTCACGGACGCAAACACACATATCCCATAATTTTTTTGCAATATATAAAACCAATAAAGATTAATACTACAAAATCTTCTTCCAAATAAACTTTAGAATTTAAATAAATAAATCTAAAAACATTGCAAGATGAAAATCGTTGGAAATAACTACGTGTACTCACAATAATGGCTATTCCAAACCCTACTTATCCTTCTTAAAACACAAGAATAAATTCTCATAAGAAGTTTCCTAGACAAAATAAAAATCAACAATCTAAAGACAACGAAAAAACTCCCAAACCAATCATGAACTAGAATTAAAGAGCTTTTCCGGAACCCTCACGAGTCTTGAGACTTTTGAGCTTGTTATTGACAGCATCCACTGCTTCTTAAGAGAAGATATCCTCATTGAGAAGATCTTTAACATGTGGCTTCATGAGAACAAGGTCAGAGTTAACCTTTTTCAACTCAGTTCTTAACACATCGAGACCTTTCATAGTATCAACGAGCTGCAGTTTTGCTTCCTCAAAGTATTTAAGAAAATCGTAAACCACTTCGGCAGAAACCATATCCTCATGCTCTACATATTTATGAGAATATGCATAGTAGCATGAGACATCATCATAATCTTCAGGATTTTGATATTTGATATCATCAACATCTACTTGGGTTCTTTTATTCTTCCCTTTGGATCCGAAACCAATACCTTTTGTTAGAGCATTGCTCGGTTGAACCCACTAGCTTTGTAATGTCAAGTTAGTTGTCAATTTTAGTTTCCAAAATGCATTCTTGATATAGTATACTAAAGATAGATTCGGACTAGATTAAGTCTAAGAAGTAGAATCGAAGCTATCCTTGAAGGATGAAGTTTGAAGACTCCAAAAAGACATCAACAAGGACTTCATCAACAAAGGTATGTGGTAATTGATTTCATTTGGATTCTTGTTCAATTCTACCTTTCTAATCTATCGAAACAAATGTTCACTCTATGGAACAATTCCTATAACGGTAAATGTACATTTATGTATATATACTTGAGACAAATGCTCACTCTATTTGAGACACGACTTTTGTGACAATAACCTTTATCCCTGAAAAGGTTCTCATGTTATAGTGAATGATCTTACGAATTCAATGAGCCAAGAATCACTCAATTCTGTGTTATAATGATGAAGTTATGAGTGATTTATTAAAGTAACAATTATAAGTGTTGTTGTAATTGTTACAGTTCGTTAGTAGGAAACAATCCATGAACTGTTTGTAACGGTTCACGAACTTGAGCCCAATTACGTGACTAGAAGTCTTTTTTAGTCAAGATTTTGATGTTTCCTTATCTAGGCATGATGGCTATTAATCAAAACATATTTGATTACCATATTAAAGTGTTTGTGATAACTTTTAATTCCTGCCTAAGTTAAAATGTGATTTATTCACATAAATACAATATATGCTAATAATTATTTATTTATGCAAAATATTTGTAACTTAGGAAAGACTCCCATAATTAGGAGAATCTTGAAAAAGGAAAATAGCCAAAACCCTAGCTTAGCTTTCAAGCTAACTTATTCACTATTGAATGCTAAACCTTTTTCATCCCTTTTGGAAAATTTGTGTAAGCTTCATAAGGTTTTTTTCCATGTCTTTTGTTCTTCGTGAACAAGAGTGAGATAAAAGTCTTTGTATTGGGGATCAAAAATCCAAGTTGGATTTAATCTTCGTGATTGATTATACAACTTGTAATCTAGGTTTTTCACCTCTTGTCTATTCTAAGGTTTTCTCTTCTGATATAAAACCATTCAAGAGTTGTTGATCATAAACCCTAGGTTTTGATAGATTTCATTTTCCGATCCTATACCAACACTTGTTAGTCGAAATCGGAAGCTAGAAAGAAAACTTCGATTAAGGTATCTCGTAAAAATCCATAAGATGTTTTAAACAAGATATCTCTAGATTTATTCTAGTTGTTCTTGTTGTAGAATCATTAGGTTTCTCTTCCTATTTTTGAAGAGTATAATAATCCCTAATCTACAAGTTTGTTTTGATATTACTTTTACCTAGTAATTATTTTTCTCAAAACAAACACAAGATTTCCAAAACCTTGATTTACATCTAAAGGGAAATCGATTCGGTGTTTTGTGAAAACAAAAGATCGAAAAGTATCAACCGTGTTGTTATTTCTTCTGAAGAGAACTTTGTTCTTCCATAAGATTTTTGCGAATAACTTCTAAAGAGAATTTTTGTTCTGCTAGAAGTTATACGAGAAGAATTCCTAAAGAGAATCGGTGTTCTGCTAGGAGTTCTATAAGTGCTTGAATACAGCTGAAGCAGGTATTACATCTAGTCCAAATAGGTAGTAGGAAATTGGTGTAACAACTTATAATCAATGTGTGTTTATTCTGGACTAGGTCCCGGGGTGTTTTTCTGCATTTGCGGTTTCCTCGTTAACAAAATTTCTGGTGTCTGTGTTATTTCTTTTCCGCATTATATTGTTTATATTTATAATTGAAATATCACAGGTTGTGCATTAATCAATCATTATTGATAAATCCGACATTGTTTGTTGGATAGGATTTTGATTGATCTTGGATATTGGTCTTTGGTACCGTCCAAGTATTTCTCACATCAATCAGGCTCATAGATTTCTATCTGTTTGATTTGATGATTGATTTGAGAAAAAGAGATAAACTCTTTAGTATTATTCTTTGATTGAGTTTTCACTCTCGGAATATTATTGAGGTTTAGTCCATACAGAATGCCAAACGAAATATTGGGTGTGGTTGTTAGACCCCTGCTTTTTCACCTTTATCAAGAAAACCTCTTGCAAAAACACAAATGCGAGAAGGTGATGACATTCTTGTCTAGAAGAAAATAGCCTAGAGTACATGAACGTGACTCAATAGGTTTGGTATTCAAATGGTTTCTTAGGGAAGGATTTTAAGGTTTCTAAAAATTGATTCGTGACAAGTCAATATGGAAACTCATACGAAAACCAATATGGTCCCCAGAACAAAACTTAAAAACCGTAACAAACCTCCTAATAAGGTAAAAGGAATACAACAAAATTTTGCTATGTGAAAATTTTCTTTCACAATTTTTGGCTCGATAAATTTTATAATCTCACATGAGAAAAATTTAGAGAACAAGAGTAGCAGACAACCAAATTAAAAAGCATTCGAAGTGATTCTAGACACAAAAACAATACTCAGACAAAGCTATCCAAATACGATAGTTTAGCTATGAACGATAAGAAAATAGCTCAACTAATCAGAAAACATTTTTCCAAAAGTATACCTGATTATTTGTAACACTTACTCAACAGGATTTTTATGAGTAAGAATTCAACCCTTGTAATTAATTAGCACAAGTATGAGCCCTAAGCTCATTAAATGAATGGTGTTCACAGTTGAGTCTCTTTTTCCTTCCAATTCTAGAAGGGAGTGCTTTTTGATGTGAAAAGTTATCATAAAACTTGTCGTTATTAAAATACGAGACTAAGTTTGAATCCTTACCAGAAGAAGTTTGTACGGAGAAATTTGACAGCTTGTTGATAAGATCCTTATATCCTTCAATTATCATATTAAGGTTGTCCTTCATATCTCCATTGTAGCTTCCATTTACAGGAACCTTTTTGCACATCTTGAAAATATCATTCTTCATATTAGGTTGAGAAGCACCTCTCTGAAATCTCCTTGAACGATTTGTATTAATGCTACAATTGGTCCGAACGCTCGATGAGCATACTGAACTGACTTTCCTAGAAGAATCCACAGGGTGGGTACTGAAACCAATAGGTTTAGACATCCGAATGTCAGTTACACCTTTGAGTATTAAATCTAAGGTATGCTGAAGTCGACCAAAGTAATTGTCATTTATCTTCAGTTGGCTCTTTCGTTGGACATCTCCTTTTGAATCACAAAAAAGATATACTTTATGATCACGGGAGCGATTAGAGTGTGTAGCATTAGAAACATCGTTAGAAGATTTCTTTCTTCCATGAGTTGTCGAGAATCCATGATTAGTGGAAGAACCAAGCACTACTTTATCAATAGGAAGGGTTTGCAGTTTAGCTTCTGAAGATGTTTTTATTTGAGAAACATGATTAGAATTAGTCATGTTTTCAAATATCACAGCAGAGTCAGAAGTATTTGGTATGACAGACTCCCCAGAACGACTTTTATCTTGAATAAAGAGATTACTCAATAGTCGTTCAATTTTACCGGCATCTTCATTCAGTTTAGCTTTGGGTAAGGTTTGTGATGAACAAGCCACAACATTTTCTTCACGAAGAGCCCTTAGTTGGGAATCACGATCTTTTATCATACCAACCATTATATTAACCTTGTGTTTCAGTCTATTGACTTCTACAACCCGGATTCTGACAAGTTTTAGAATCGCTGCATTCTCTTGGGCTGCTTCCCTTTCTTCTTCAGAATCAGATTCGTCAGAAAGAAAATCAGGGTAACACATATCAATACTTGTCTGTTTCGTAGGAAAAAATGTTCATTTATATGTGAGATTGACAAGTATTTCTCTTTAATATATTTTATCAAAACAGAACTTTTGTCTCTGGTGATGCGTTTGTCAGAGATTGTACTATTTTCCATAGAGTCAGATCGCTACAAACACAGACTTATGAGGTCTTAAACGTGTTTTCCTTCTCTGATACAAATTGAAAAAAAGGGGGTCTAACAACCACAGTCAATATTTCGCTTAGCAATCTTTATGGACTAACTCCAATATACTTTCAAGAGAATCAACTAGACAGTTAGACACAATCTTAAGAAAAGTATATCCAAGAGTTATATATCTATTTCTCAATTCAATCTGCAATAAAACAAATAGGAATTTGCGAGCATGATTGAATATAAGAAATAACTTGGATGGTATCAAAAACCAATACTCAAGTGTCAATCAATTTAATCAACAACCAAAGGTTGGATTTACAATTGATTGAACTTACGCACAACATGTGATATTTTAATTATAAAGAAAATATAATGCAGAAAGGAAATAACACAGACACCAGAAATTTTGTTAATGAGAAAATCGCAAATGCAGAAAAACCCCGGGACCTAGTCCAGATTTGAACACCACACTGTATTAAGCCACTACAGACACTAGCCTACAACAAGTTAACTTCGTACTGGAATGTAGTTGATTCCTAACCAATCTCACACTGATCAAGGTACAGTCGCGTTCCTTACCCCTATGAATCCCAGCAGGACTCTGCACACTTGATTCCCTTAGCTGATCTCACCCACAACTAAGAGTTACTACGACCCAAAGTCGAAGACTTGATAAACCAATCCGTCTCACACAGAAAAGTCTATTGAATAGATAAATTTGTCTCCCACAGAAATACCTAGAAGTTTTTGTTCCGTCTTTTGATAAATCAAGGTGAACAGGAACCATGTGATATACCGGACTTATATTCCCGAAGAACAGCCTAGAAATATCAATCACCTCACAATAATCTTAATCGTATGGTAGCGAAAAAAAATATTGTGGAATCACAAACGATAAGACGAAGATGTTTGTGACTACTTTTTATCTTGCCTAAAGGAGAATAAATCTCGAGCAAATCTTAGAGAAGATAGTACTCAATACGATAGAAAACAGCAAGATCAGAACACGCAACCACAAAGAAAATAGTTGGGTCTGGCTTCACAATCCCAATGAAGTCTTCTGGTCGTTAACCTACAGGGTTTCATGAAAAACCTAAGGTTAAAGGAGAATCGACTCTAGTTGCAACTAGTATCACACAGGAGGTGTGGGGATTAGGTTTCCCAGTTGCTAGAGTTCTCCTTTATATAGTCTTCAAATCAGGGTTTGCAATCAATGTTACCTTGGTAACAAAGCATTCAATATTCACCGTTAGATGAAAACCTGATTAGACTCAAGCTAATATCTTTCAACCGTTAGATCAAACTTAGTTTGTTACACACAAATGAAAAGTGACTTCATTTAGATATGAGTAACCGTACCTAAACGTGTGCACCTTGTTGGATCAACAATAGTTAACTGAAGTTAGCCAAATGAACACTTTCATATCAACCATATTCATCTTAACCATAACTAGTTCAAATGACTCAAATGAAACTAGTTCTAGAGTTGTTCAATTGTTTATATTCTCATAGAAGTATACAAGACACAATTGAAGCAAAATCGATTTTGATTCGCTCTAATCAATTCATGAACATTATAGCCACGGTTTGCAAAAGATTACATTCCTTATTATATAAATGTATTAGTTCATGGACAAACCGATTTTAGAAGATAACCTACTCAAGTATGCAAACGGGTACGCATACCTAAGTGGCCGGACCAAGTTTGGGTTCGCCAGTATGCGAAAGGGTACGCATACCTTCCAAAACTCAGTTGAATTTCTGGAACTTTAAACTCACGCCAGTACGCATACCGGTCTGCATACTAAGTTCCCGGACTTCCATAACCAACCAGTACGCATACGGTATGCATACCATGGTTCCCGGACTTGGACAACACATATGCAAGTACGCATACTGTGCTATATCCAATCATGGTTATTTTTTCTAAACTCCCATTTCAATCATTGAAACATTCTCGAAAGACGACAATAGCTGTCTCACACAAACTATTAGCTTCAAAGCAATTTTCAAGTGATCGAATGATCAATACAAAACATTCCGAGTCTACATCAAATGACAGTCTCACACAAATCATGTATGATGTTACAAGGCGATTTTCACATGATCATCTTTTGACTTTCGTCAAGAATATAAGATGAACTTGTTTAAAGCGAAATCTTACCAACACATATTTTGAGAAATATGTAAGCGAGTTAAACTCAGCTCGAAATATCAAATGTGTATAATCGAAGTCTATATAGCTATACGACTTTTGTCTCAAATAGGAGATAGAGTGGATAGACTTTTGAGTGATAGATCAATAAGTTCAAGTCTCCAAATACATTTTGTTGATGAAGTTCCACAAGCTCCCCTTAGTAGTTATTCGTCTTCAATCGATGAACGCCGTGAAGTATAATGCTCAACTACGCTTACTATCCTAATCCGAGACTTAGCTATAAGTAGACTAGAAATCAAGACTTATAGTTTTGACAACTAAACTTGACAACAAGTTTGAGATAGCAATGCTTGCGAGTTCGACCGAGCAGTGCTCTAACAATCTCATCCTTAACCAATACTCTAAACAATATACTTCTCAACCTATAGTCATAGATGAATATCTATTCACATAAATTAATCCCAGATTATCTCCCAGCCAAATGGGCGCTCTTACCAAGGAAGTAACCACAGAAGAGATCAAGCAAGCTCTATTCTCCATAAACTTTGAGAGTGCTCCAGGTCCATATGGTTACACCAGTAAGTTTTTCAAAATATTTGGGAAACAACTCATCCCTAATTGATAGCTACAGTTCAAAAAAAATTCAAGGATCTTAATATACATCCTCTCATGAATCACACAAACTTGACGTTGATACCTAAAGTAGACCACCCATCAAAGCCTTCTCAATTCATACCTATAGGGCTATGCAACGTCACCTACAAAATCATTTCAAAAATCCTAGTCAATCGAATTAGACCCCTACTCCCCTTTCTAATAAGCCTCTATCAAAGTGCATTTGTATGGGAACATTGAGGACAATGTTAATTTAAGTTTGGGGGTATGGGAGAAACTTTTTAGTTGCATAATAAACTCCAGAGCCTAGAAATTTATGCCTATTAAGGATGGCACTAACCAATCTAAGTGGATGGAAGCATTTTGGTTTTAGGAGTTGAGGGACCAATCTGACTAGATGGAAACATCTATAAGAGTCTATTCATAAAAGCACGAAGCTCAGGTGTTAGATTGGTTCCTCAACTCCTAAAACCAAAATGCTTCCATCCACTTAGATTGGTTAGTGCCATCCTTAATAGGCATAAATTTCTAGGCTCTGGAGTTTATTATGCAACTAAAAAGTTTCTCCCATACCCCCAAACTTAAATCTAACATTGTCCTCAATGTTCTAAAGATGAAATTAAAAGCATTAACAAGGAGAAACTGTTACCATTTGAAGAAAAAGAGTTAAGGAAAGATATTACCGTGTTGCATGAACCATGGGTTACCTCCCAAGAAGTGCTAAGTTTAAAGTCTTCAGCCAGACATCAAGTACCATAAAATGGCTAATTCCCTTTCAAATCATATATCAGTAGTCGAAATAACTGTGGGTCATCAGAACCAAATAGCACTGCCACTAATATGAGAAAACTGCACAGGATTAAAAAAATTAACAGATGGAGCACAACCTGATCTAAACTCTCTTTCAAGACAACTGGGTTTATCTGTGACGCCCTCTTAGGATTCATGTGAGTGTCTTGACAAACATATTTTTCCGAACTATGAGTTCCCACTTCCCAGACGGTATCAGGAGGATCAGGTTGTGGAGTCGGGAAAGATTCAAGTAATATCTCAGGCACACTAGACTCGAGTCCCAAGTTAGGGACTTCTAATAAAGATACTTGACCATCACTACCCCCAAAATTAGGGTAGTCAGTATTCTCAGACAAACCTCTAATTATTGCTTGAATTTCCGGATCCTCAGAGTCTTTAAAATAATCAAGAGCTTCTTCCAGTTCTCTACCCCCAAACTTAGAGTCATCATTACTCACAAAAATACCTAACACTAGTGACTGAATTTCTAGGTCTGTAGAGACTTTAAAATATTCGAGAGCTTCTTCTAGTTCTAAAGTTTGGTCATCTATCTTACCTAAGATAATTGTCTCATCAAATTCATCTAAAGAATCACCAAACAAAGTGTCGTCCCAATTATCCTGAACTAGATCCTGAACCAAAGTACTAATCATATTCACTTCCTCTAAATCATCAGAAGGTTGTCTAGTAACATTAAAGACATTTAGTTCAGTGGTCATATTACCAAAGGATATGTTCATAAGTTCGGTCTTACAGTTGATAACAGAATTAGACGTGGCTAAAAATGAGCGACCTAAAATCACCGGTATTTGATTCTCTGGGTCAGGGACAGTTTGTGTATCTAGGACTAAAAAATCCACAGGATAAATAAACTTGTCGACCTCAATAAGAACATCTTCTATCACACCACGAGAAATTTTAACAGACCTATCAGCTAACTGCAGTGTTATCTTGGTGGGTTTCAATTCACCAAGTCCCAGTTGTAAGTACACATGGTACGGAAGTAAGTTCACACTAGCTCCTAAGTCAAGTAAAGCTTTTTCTACCCTGTGTTTTCCTATCGTGCAAGCAATGGTAGGGGCACCTGGGTCTTTATACTTAGGAGTTGTGGTGTTCTGAATGATCGAACTTACATGACAGGCTAAAAAGGCTTTTTTAGGGACACTAAGCTTTCGCTTTCACGTACACATATCCTTGAGGAACTTGGCATAAGACGGAAGTTGCCTAATTGCTTCTAGTAACGGAAGGTTTATGGTAACTTTCTTAAAAACCTCCATAATGTCATTAAAGTTGGATTCATTCTTTGTTGGTACTAGTAGCTGTGGAAATGGGGCTCTAGGAATAAAATAGGGCCTCTCAGGAACCGAATTGACATCATCAGAGATTTTATCAGTCTCCTCAGCTATGGATGGTCCTGAGGGGTGAATTACAGTTTGCTCACTTTCGGGCATGTTTACCTTATTGTCTACAACTCTACCACTCCTAAGGGTTCTAATAGCATTCAATTGATTCGATGGTTTTGTACCTACTTCATGAACTCCTCTAGGGTTGTGTTGTGTTTGACTAGGAAACCTACCTTTTTCTCTCAAAGACTCATTTATCAGACCTACCTGGGTTTTTAACTCGGAAATAGCCTGACTATTTTCTTGTCCTATCTTGTTACTAGCTTGTAGACTTAGTTCTACTGATTGCTGAAATTTTGCAGTTTGCTGAGTTAACAACACGAGAGACTCCTCTAGGCTTAGGATTTTCTTATCCGACTGATTCTGAAATTGAGCTTGTCCCGAAGGATTCTTAGCATAACTAAAACCTGAGGGAGCATTAGAGTTACTAAACTGACCTTGATTCTGGTCCTTAGACCATGCAAGGTTCGGATGGTTTCTCCACCCAGGATTATAGGTTTCTGAATATGGGTCAAATTTCTGACGATTATCGAGTCTAGTGTTATTATAAAGAGCATTGGCTTGCTCTTCATTATTATGGCCTTCCCAAAAAGGCTCCAATCTACCACTAGTGTGACCCATTTCTAGAACTTCTAACCTTTTAGCTATCGCTGCAATCTTAGCATCTGATTCAGAGCCTCCTTCTACCCTATTAACGTTTCCTATGTTTAGAAGAGTCGTTTTCCGTGGTTCCCTACTATTTTCCCATTGTTGGGTCTTTTCGGCGGCTTCATTCAAAAATGCCATTGCCGCATCAACAGTTTGGTTCTCAAACCCACCTGTACACAAAGCTTCTACCGTGGTTATTGTGGAATAATCTAAACCCTCATAAAGGATCTGAACTAGCCTAACCTTTTCTAAACCATGGTGAGGACATTGTGTTAACAAATCATTGAACCTTTCCAAATACCTATACAAAGATTCTCCCTCTTGCTGTGAGAATGTGCAGATTCGCGTCCTAATAGACGATGTTTTGTGCCTAAGGAAAAACTTATTGAAAAAGGCAGATGTAAGTTGTTCATATGTTTCGATTGACTCAGCAGTCAAACTATACAGCCACGATTTGGCTTTATCTTTCAGGGAAAAAGGAAATAACCTAAGTTTCAAAGCATCATCATCTAAGCCTCTAATTCTTAGGGTACTGCAAATTTCTTCAAAATCCCTAACATGGAAATA
>JAJJMB010010581.1:2492343-2678310 GCA_023531105.1 Papaver atlanticum
CTAACCAATCTAAGTGGATGGAAGCATTTTGGTTTTAGGAGTTGAGGGACCAATCTGACTAGATGGAAACATCTATAAGAGTCTATTCATAAAAGCACGAAGCTCAGGTGTTAGATTGGTTCCTCAACTCCTAAAACCAAAATGCTTCCATCCACTTAGATTGGTTAGTGCCATCCTTAATAGGCATAAATTTCTAGGCTCTGGAGTTTATTATGCAACTAAAAAGTTTCTCCCATACCCCCAAACTTAAATCTAACATTGTCCTCAATGTTCTAAAGATAAAATTAAAAGCATGAACAAGGAGAAACTGTTACCATTTGAAGAAAAAGAGTTAAGGAAAGATATTACCGTGTTGCATGAACCATGGGTTACCTCCCAAGAAGTGCTAAGTTTAAAGTCTTCAGCCAGACATCAAGTACCATAAAATGGCTAATTCCCTTTCAAATCATATATCAGTAGTCGAAATAACTGTGGGTCATCAGAACCAAATAGCACTGCCACTAATATGAGAAAACTGCACAGGATTAAAAAAATTAACAGATGGAGCACAACCTGATCTAAACTCTCTTTCAAGACAACTGGGTTTATCTGTGACGCCCTCTTAGGATTCATGTGAGTGTCTTGACAAACATATTTTTCCGAACTATGAGTTCCCACTTCCCAGACGGTATCAGGAGGATCAGGTTGTGGAGTCGGGAAAGATTCAAGTAATATCTCAGGCACACTAGACTCGAGTCCCAAGTTAGGGACTTCTAATAAAGATACTTGACCATCACTACCCCCAAAATTGGGGTAGTTAGTATTCTCAGACAAACCTCTAATTATTGCTTGAATTTCCGGATCCTCAGAGTCTTTAAAATAATCAAGAGCTTCTTCCAGTTCTCTACCCCCAAACTTAGAGTCATCATTACTCACAAAAATACCTAACACTAGTGACTGAATTTCTAGGTCTGTAGAGACTTTAAAATATTCGAGAGCTTCTTCTAGTTCTAAAGTTTGGTCATCTATCTTACCTAAGATAATTGTCTCATCAAATTCATCTAAAGAATCACCAAACAAAGTGTCGTCCCAATTATCCTGAACTAGATCCTGAACCAAAGTACTAATCATATGCACTTCCTCTAAATCATCAGAAGGTTGTCTAGTAACATTAAAGACATTTAGTTCAGTGGTCATATTACCAAAGGATATGTTCATAAGTTCGGTCTTACAGTTGATAACAGAATTAGACGTGGCTAAAAATGAGCGACCTAAAATCACCGGTATTTGATTCTCTGGGTCAGGGACAGTTTGTGTATCTAGGACTAAAAAATCCACAGGATAAATAAACTTGTCGACCTCAATAAGAACATCTTCTATCACACCACGAGAAATTTTAACAGACCTATCAGCTAACTGCAGTGTTATCTTGGTGGGTTTCAATTCACCAAGTCCCAGTTGTAAGTACACATGGTACGGAAGTAAGTTCACACTAGCTCCTAAGTCAAGTAAAGCTTTTTCTACCCTGTGTTTTCCTATCGTGCAAGCAATGGTAGGGGCACCTGGGTCTTTATACTTAAGAGTTGTGGTGTTCTGAATGATCGAACTTACATGACAGGCTAAAAAGGCTTTTTTAGGGACACTAAGCTTTCGCTTTCACGTACACATATCCTTGAGGAACTTGGCATAAGACGGAAGTTGCCTAATTGCTTCTAGTAACGGAAGGTTTATGGTAACTTTCTTAAAAACCTCCATAATGTCATTAAAGTTGGATTCATTCTTTGTTGGTACTAGTAGCTGTGGAAATGGGGCTCTAGGAATAAAATAGGGCCTCTCAGGAACCGAATTGACATCATCAGAGATTTTATCAGTCTCCTCAGCTATGGATGGTCCTGAGGGGTGAACTACAGTTTGCTCACTTTCGGGCATGTTTACCTTATTGTCTACAACTCTACCACTCCTAAGGGTTCTAATAGCATTCAATTGATTCGATGGTTTTGTACCTACTTCATGAACTCCTCTAGGGTTGTGTTGTGTTTGACTAGGAAACCTACCTTTTTCTCTCAAAGACTCATTTATCATACCTACCTGGGTTTTTAACTCGGAAATAGCCTGACTATTTTCTTGTCCTATCTTGTTACTAGCTTGTAGACTTAGTTCTACTGATTGCTGAAATTTTGCAGTTTGCTGAGTTAACAACACGAGAGACTCCTCTAGGCTTAGGATTTTCTTATCCGACTGATTCTGAAATTGAGCTTGTCCCGAAGGATTCTTAGCATAACTAAAACCTGAGGGAGCATTAGAGTTACTAAACTGACCTTGATTCTGGTCCTTAGACCATGCAAGGTTCGGATGGTTTCTCCACCCAGGATTATAGGTTTCTGAATATGGGTCAAATTTCTGACGATTATCGAGTCTAGTGTTATTATAAAGAGCATTGGCTTGCTCTTCATTATTATGGCCTTCCCAAAAAGGCTCCAATCTACCACTAGTGTGACCCATTTCTAGAACTTCTAACCTTTTAGCTATCGCTGCAATCTTAGCATCTGATTCAGAGCCTCCTTCTACCCTATTAACGTTTCCTATGTTTAGAAGAGTCGTTTTCCGTGGTTCCCTACTATTTTCCCATTGTTGGGTCTTTTCGGCGGCTTCATTCAAAAATGCCATTGCCGCATCAACAGTTTGGTTCTCAAACCCACCTGTACACAAAGCTTCTACCGTGGTTATTGTGGAATAATCTAAACCCTCATAAAGGATCTGAACTAGCCTAACCTTTTCTAAACCATGGTGAGGACATTGTGTTAACAAATCATTGAACCTTTCCAAATACCTATACAAAGATTCTCCCTCTTGCTGTGAGAATGTGCAGATTCGCGTCCTAATAGACGATGTTTTGTGCCTAAGGAAAAACTTATTGAAAAAGGCAGATGTAAGTTGTTCATATGTTTCGATTGACTCAGCAGTCAAACTATACAGCCACGATTTGGCTTTATCTTTCAGGGAAAAAGGAAATAACCTAAGTTTCAAAGCATCATCATCTAAGCCTCTAATTCTTAGGGTACTGCAAATTTCTTCAAAATCCCTAACATGGAAATAGGGGTTTTCATTTTATTTCCCTAAAAAGATTGGGAGCATCTGTATGGTCCCAGGTTTAAGTTCATAGGTGGCTTCTGTGTCAGCTAACTTAATACACGAGGGACGAGTAGTCCTAGTCGGATTTAATAAAGCTTTCAAAGTAGCCATTTCTGGTGCTATCGGAGTATTGGGGATTCTCTCCTCAGTAAAAGGAGTATGTTCAAAACAGGACTCTCCGAAAATCGGACCTTCTAGGTCAAGGTAATCAAGACGCTTAGAACTGCTAGGTTGTTCTTTAACAAATCTACCTAGGGCATCTCTTTTACGTTCAGGCATACAAGAATTCCCTAAATTGGAAGGATAATCAATCGCAAATCAAGGACGACTCAACCAAATCAACCCTATTGATTTCTAGCAAACAAAAAGACTGATGACTCCAATTAGATTGTTTCTAGATCAGCTTCTACTCTTCCAAGAGGCAACTGGGTATAATTTTAGCAAACCTCGTAGGACGATCCAAATAAAGTAAGTCGAAGAGAAGTAGGAGAAGCTCAGAGGAGCTTTGATACCTCCACCTCTTTGGCAACACTTCCCTTGGTTACAAGGCGGCTCTAATCGACTTCCAGTAATCTTCCTGAACTTTGAGCTAGGCTAACAAAATACCCAATACGATCCTTTTGAATGACTTTCCTATAAGCTCGTTACCCTATCGGTCTCGTTTTAGTCAATATTTTAAGCTTGGGTTCGCGTTCGGTATCGTTTTCCTAAGGCGGGCAAGAAGAGAACGGTGATGAAATCCGAACCCTTATCTTGTATGGCCAGGCCTTGCCCTTTACTAGGAAAATAAATGTCCGTATTCAGAACCTCAACAGATATGCACCTTAAGGAATACAGTAACTCGCTGACAGGGGATTCGCGAGTGTTCAGAATCTTACCCCCCGTTCCAGACGGGGGATGAATCGGTTGTAGTCGACTCGGGCCACTGACTCCTGTGTCAGTGTACGAACCCAAGGTGCAGAGACAATATCGTAATTGTCCTCCTTCTCTGCAAACAGTTTTTATATTTAAGGATACCCTTCCGTAGGGTATATAAAAATAAAAAATAAAAATAGTGTCCAAAGTCCAAAAAGTCCAAAAAAAGAAAAGAAAAATTACAAAATAATAAAGAAACCCTAATACAATTTTTTTCTTCTTTTTTTTTTCTAAAAATAAATAAATAAACAAAACCCTAAAAAAATAAAAAAAATAAAAAATAAACTAAAAAAATAAAAAAAAATAATAACTAAAATTAGGTTGTTTTCTTTTCCGTTCTTTTCGCTTTAATCTTTTGCTCCAAGTCTTTACGAAATCACCAAACTCCTTGGCTCAATTTTTTTTTCTTTACGTTCCAAAACCTGTAGACAAAAGACGAATACCCAAAAACGTAAAATAGAACAAAAATAAATAAAAATAAAAATAAATCTAAAACCCTAAAAACAAGTCCGCGTCGGCGGCGCCAAAAATTGATGTGAATTTTAAGTTGTTGTAAAAAGTGATAAGTAGAGTTCGTTCAACTCGGGCTTGTGAAGGATTTTCAAAAATTAAATAAAGTTGTTTCAACAATAATAAGAAAATACCGAGACTCTGGATTCCACCATTGACCAATTAAGTTATAAATTCTAATCAATATTCATGCAATTTTTTCTTTTAAAGTGATTCTAATATTTTTCTTTTAATAGATTTTTGAAGTAATAATTGTAAGCACGAAGCATGAAACATCAAAAGTATTAAAACCAAGCATGTCCCATCAAAACACTTCACAACTACTCAATAAAAACCAATTTTTCTTTTAAGTTCTATGCAAATAATCATGTAAAATAATTGCAATAAATAATTAAAATAGAACTATACCACTTTTCATGGAACAATGGCTTCCTCCGTCGCCTCGGCTAAGGGGTTTAGCTCCTCATATTAGAAATATGCTCAAAAGTTGATTTCATTGATCAAATAAGGTGTTTTTATTAGAAAGGACGAGTTATAGTTACAGAAAGCTTGTTGTAAGGAAGGTAATGGTCGCTGAAAGTATTAAGCAAAGACAGTCAAAAACGATAACAGCATTCTGTAGTTGAATATAAGACTGCTTCTGCGACGGTTCGGTGTGGGTCGAAGTTCTTCGTGTTCTTCGCGACTGTTCAGTGTGCGTCTTATGTTCTTCGTGTTCTTCAGCTCCGCACCAGCAGAAAACAGCAGCAGCAGCGGCCTGTAAACCTCTGATTCTCGCCTCCTCAGCCCTTCTAAGCCCCCCAAACTCTCGAAACCCCTTCTATATGACCCAACCAATCTATTTATATCAAAAAGGGCGATTAAATCTCTCCAAAATCATCCGAAATCTCCTTCTTTCTCTTCACGGCAAAGTTGCGGCAATTTCTTGTTTTAGAATTTCCACGCATATCTGGGCTTTCCTTTTGATTCTAAACTCTTCCTTAGATATATATTAAGCTTTTGGAAGAAAATCTTTCCTTTAATCTCGCTAAAATTTCCTAAAATCGGTCACACACGTGACTTTCCATATTTTGCTGTTGAGATCAAAACCCGTCGATTGAGCCCAATTTAATCGATTTCAACACCCATTTTAGATTCCTAGACCAATAAGGAGTCTACCCTATGAAAATCAGAGGTTTAATCGACCTCAAACTCCTCCAAATCACTACCACCAAAACTGCCAGAATGTGTTTGTATTTTCCCGCCAAAAACAGAATTTGAATTTTGAGAAGAAAGTGACCTCCCCCTATCCAGTACCGGTCTGTGTTTAGTAGCTGCTTGGAAATGGGTTACCCCTTATCCAAAATGAGAGTCCGAATAGCAAATGTCTTTCCAGGTGTCTTTAACAACTTTTCGAGCCAATTTCGCCGCAAAAGCCTATTTCTCCATAAACACCTACAAATGGATAAAATACCAAAATTAGTACAGAAATGGGTACTAACAGTATACACAAAAGAGATGAAAATAGACACATAAATGCGTCTATCAGACCACCCATCAAAGCCTTCTCAATTCATACCTATAGGGCTATGCAACGTCACCTACAAAATCATTTCAAAAATCCTAGTCAATCGAATTAGACCCCTACTCCCCTTTCTAATAAGCCTCTATCAAAGTGCATTTGTACCGCAAAGATCAATTCATGATAACATAGCAATCGCTAGAGAGCTGTTCCATCATATAAAAACCTCAAGCCTAACCAAAGACCCAAAAATAGCACTTAAACTGGATATCCAAAAAGCCTATGATAGCTTAGATTTGGGATTCATCAAAACTGCTTTCACCAAGATTGAATTTCCAACAATATTCATAAATTACATTATGTTATGTGTCACGATTGTTACATACTCAATCAACATAAATGGTACACCACACGGATATATCATCCCAACTAGAGGTATTAGACAAGGGGACCCGCTATCATCATACATCTTCATAATATGTGCCGAAATCTTATCTACGAATCTGGGAAACCTCCAAAATCAAAAGCTAGTTCAGGGTCTTCGCATATAAAAAAAAACACCACCGATTATTCATTTAATGTATGTTGATGACCTTCTAATCATTTATAAAGCTTCTGCTCAGAGTAACCTTCATCTCAAGAACATGCTTCATTCTTATGGCACTTCGGCGGGTCAGATAATTAATACTTCCAAATCAGTAATTATTCATCACTCGAGATTGGATCCGATCAAGGTTAGTAATCTTCAGCAATTGTTTGATATGCCGGCAACATCAAACCCACCAACCTATCTAGGAGTCTAATTCAAACAAGGAAGAGCTTCAAACCACACCTTTGCACCTCTCCTACAAAGATTAGATCGAAAAGCTAAAGGATGGATGACAAAATGCGTAACCCAAGATGGGAGATTAATGCTTATTAAAACCTCCCTAATCCCCACCTCAAACCACCTTATGCAAACACAAAATCTACCCGTGATAAGTGCATATTTCACATATATTTGGTGTCAATTCCATGCTAGTATTTGTTGGTTTTCTTGCAAATTATTATATGTTACGCTTGTTTTCTCTTATTTGTATTTTATTAGGTGAATCATCCAATAAGAAGTGAATTTGCGCTTAATTGTGCAATAAAAGAAGCTAGCTATAAGTGGAGAAGGACTAAAGACCAAGTGGAACTCGTTCAAGTACAAGATTTCTACTTTTCATTTTGTAGAGGACGAGAAGACAAAGGCAATGGTCATCTTCTAAGGGATGTGTTATTGGCACCCCAACCGAATGTTAAGGGACACCTTCCTGTTAAGGGGGAGTCAAGCTCAAAGCAACTGCTAGAGGCAGTCAGGTCTTTTACAATAGGGGGCTTCCAAAATACAATTAATACTAAAGGCACTTGACTTATTACTCAGGGCACTTCCTCTTCTTTATTCCTATACATCACACGTTTAATGGCAGTCGGAACTTGATGATCATGATGATCACGACGGTGATGGATTTGATCTGCAGTGATATTCGAATTTGAATACATCACTAGGTTCCTGGGGACGATAGAAAGCATGGGTACTATCCCGATTTCGATAAATCAATCATACTCGAGTTTGGAAGTGGATTATTGGTTGCTGCCATTGATCCGAGCTTGGAGATGAAGAAATTGCAGGGTTGCGAAGTCAGTAAAGAGATAGTTGCAGTCGAGCTTGGTTTGCTGGCATTGATGGCATTTTCGGCTTCCATTAGTGATCGATTGCTTCTGATGGAGAAGCTCGTGATGTTCACAACAGCGATGATAATGGAGAGCTCGATGAGAGGTGGGTTTTGCTGTGACGAGCTCGAGAAGGCGATGATCATGATGTTATGAAGCAGAGAAGTATTGATGATGGGTGATGATGAAATCGAGCTTGGCAGTAATGGTGGTCGAGCCATTGATGAAGCTGCTACCATTATCAGGGTCTCTGTTGCTGCAAACTATACCCGCGAGTATAATGGAAGATAAGCTGATAACAGCAATGGCAGTAATGGAGAAGTTTGTGATGATCACGATGGTGCTGTTTGATCGGTGATGATGGAGCTCGATATGAAGTTCAGGGAGACGCGGCTACCATTGAAGCTCGGGTTGATGATCATGGCAGGGAAGATGGTTTGCTGCTGTTGGTGCTGACGTCATTGCGGGGCCCATTCAACTTCCAGTTTCACGTGCGAAAAAAGAAAGTGGCTGATGTTTCTTCCCATCTCAATCAAGTGGGGTCATTTTACAAAGAGAAAATATGCCCTTTCTGTTAAGTTTATCGCGTAAATGGGAGACAATGAAACATTGGTGGGGTCGATATGTTTTGGATAAATTGATTTGCTGCATCACTAAACATCAAGCTGGACGCACATTTGAAGTTCAAAGAAGACATATCAATTTACAAGGGTCCCACTACGTCTTGGTCCAATAAGAAGGCTTGCACATCTTATTAAACTACTCCGAGTCATATCGTAGCAGAAGTAATTAGTTTCTCAGATGATAACCTCTGTCACTGACTTGGTACAGTTATCCATTGCGGGGTTTCTGCGAAGAAGGTGACACAGGCGGTTAGGATTTTTTAATCCGTTCCCACTGCGGGTTTTTTGGATCGTTGTTGGAGGAATTTCGAAGGCTATAAAAAGCGATGGAACACTTCTTCCTTCAGATCATCTTTTATCATTCCTTTGGGCGAGAAATAGAGAGAGAGGGTTCATGGTATTTAACGTGAGATTTTGTTTTTAGTTTTATTTCCATCCCTTCATTTTTATTTATTTACTGGTATTTTTTAATTATGAGTAGCTAAATTTCTAATTGATTAGGGATGATTTCAAAGTCCTGAACAATGAAACATTATTTTCTTTAACCACATTTATTTCAAGTTTTATTTTATTGTTGATTATCTTTATTATTTTTAAATGTTTAAGAATATTGAGGGGTTATTTAAAATGATCAATTAAATTAACCAATCAATATTTCTTCTATTAGTTTAGGGTTGTGTGATACGTGTAATTTCCACATCAACTCTTTACACAAGTAGTAAGTCGCAAGAGCTGACAAAGGGATTTTGTTAAGCAATTGTGTGTAAAGATAACACTAGTAAGCAGGCCGAGCCTATGCGTCTGATGCTGGGATCAACCTGATTCACAAAGTGTAAAGCATTCGACTAATTTACACCTTGAGAGCTTATTCTTTGTGGGTTGGTTGGATAGAATCTGGTAGTCGAGCGCTTCCGTATCCAATGACAGTAGGAATCCGGGGGATAGCAGAGCTTATTGCTATTCTACGATTGGTAACAATATAAGTTCAACAAGAAATAAATTCTTATTTAATTAAGCTTCGGTTCAGTGACGGCGAATGATTCCCTAATCATCTTTCTCATTATTGTTTACAGCAAAGTATTATTATTTTCTTCTATTAGTTACTTTAAATTAAAATCTAAAAACCCAGTTTCGGTTACTTTTAACAGCTAGAAACTCCATGCTCTTCGTGGGAACGAACTCCTTGACATTATATTACCAGTTAATTGTGTGGAAAGAAGTAATTAATTTGTTGTGTAAACGACGCGCACCAACCCGTCGATGTCCACAATCAAATATATCGTATCACCAGAAATTTCTTCTGGGTACATGATTCGTCAGTTAAAAAGCTTCATCCTATTGGTTGGGACAAGGTAACAAAACCAATATCAGAAGGAGGACTAGGCATAAGGAAAAACAGTGACCATAACAAAGCTCTACTCATGAAGAGAATTTGGAGCTTGCACGAGCAACCTAACTCCATCTATGGTAGTCTTTTCAGTGAAAAATATCTCGATTAACAACCAATTCTACAAGGCATTGATACCATACCATCTTCCTCTAGCGCCCAATGGAGACAATTAACATCAATCGTCCCTACCATGCAACAATTGATCTTTCATCGTATAGATGTGTTATCAACTCCAATAAAAGCCAATTGGATCCCCCCCCCCGAAGAACATGATACGCCCGATTCCGTAGGCTGTTATACAACATAACTACGGAGAAGGAAATCAAGCAGCAGATGGTTTGGCCCATCATGCGGCACATCAAGTCCTACATGCTCTAAAGACTAACGATGCAAAGCTGTGAACTGGATGTCCAAAACGCCAGCCAATTTGGTTACTCTAAATAAAAAGTTTGCTCCAAATGTGTTTAGGCCAGACATGCAATTTCCCTTCTTTTCTCCTAGTGCTTCTAGCGAAACAAGACTATTTAAGTGGGGAAATGCTTCCACCCATATCCTCGGAGAATCATCCCATAGTTCTATCAAAGTTTAAGTTTTTGCATCATAACAAGAGAGAACTCCGTTGAACCACAATAGAACCTGATTGCTCTTTGTAACCACAAATGAATGATACGACGACATATAATACTTAGCTTTAGTGCCATCCCATGGTATTCTAAATTCTTTATTCCAACTCCAGTAGTTGTCGAATTCGTCTTCTACCAAGGGTATATACTTGAACTTTGAGGCTCCTGTCCGAAGCTGGATAATTAGACCTAGTGTACATTCTAACAACTTTATATTCATCCGTTAGAATAACTGTAACCAAATAACATACCAAACCATCACACGAACCAACCATATTGTACCAAGAGTCTGCGGGTGAAGTACTGGGATGATTATCGAAGTTGACAAGTGTATTGTAAGAGTAGCGTCGTCCGTGCATATCGATATCATTGTATTGTTGTCCTCCATGGCAGAGTTGAAGATCTTTTCGTATATTTCTATGCGTCCCGACCAAAAATAAAAGACCTGATTGAGTACATTGGATGACGACTTAAAATCTGTATTGTGGTAATTCTTTTCCAATCCTTTAGCATTCAATTGCAATTGCTAACAACATAGTGTTGATGGTGATGATTTCAGAGAAGAATTCAATCAATTACAATGAGTTTCATTACAGAATACAGTTGCCATAAAGACTGTATTTAAAGTACACTCTAACAGCTAGTGACCGAAATTCACACATAGGAGATAAGCGTGTGAGATAATAGAAACAGAACAAGCACGTGAATGACAGCTAGTGCCAGCCTGTTAACCTACACCACTTCTTTCTTTATCCTACTGCAGAATACTAACTTGGTAACTCAGTTATTCTGCTAATATCCCCCCTCAAGCTCATGGGTAAAGCAATAATCTTGAGCTTGGATCTGAGAGCAAGAAAGCGTGGACCATGTAAACCTTTTGTAAAGATATTAGCTAGCTGATCCAGAGTATGCACATAGAAGACATCAAGAGATTTTGACTGAACAAATTCTCTAATAAAATGATAGTCCAAATGGACATGCTTCATCTTGGAATGCAGGACTGGATTTGAAGCTAAAGATATTGAACTAATATTATCACAGCCCAGTTTAGGAATTCCAGATATAGGAAAGTGTAAATCATTTAAAATGTAGTAAATCCATACCATTTATGTTGTAATGTGAGCTAAGGTTCTGTATTCAACTTTTGTACTAGATCTTGCCACTGTGGTTTGCTTCTTAAAAGATCATGAAACAATGTTAGACCCCAAAAACACACAATACCCTCCTGTGGATCTTCTATCATCAACATTACCAGCCCAATCAGCATCAGAAAATCCAAAAAGAAAAGAATCACCTTTAGTGAAATGAATACCATACTCCAAAGTGCCTTTGAGATATCTCAAAATTCTTTTGGCAGCCAGTAGATGTTCAATTCTAGGATGTTGCATGTACTGGCAGACTTGATTGACTGCAAAAGAGATATCTGGTCTGGTCCAAGTAATGTATTGTAGTGCACCTACCAAACTTCTATACTCTTTAGGGTTATCAAGAAGTTCTCCATAAGTAAGACTAAGTTTGGTGTTAACAGAAACAGGTGTCTGACATGGTTTAGCCCCTTCCATATGATGCTTGTGAATAAGATCAACAACATACTTGGTTTGAGTGAAATATAGAGAATCTGCAGACCTGTGAACCTCCAATCCAAGAAAATAATACATATCTCCCATTCCTTTAAAGGAAATAACTTCTGTAATCTTGAAATGACATGTTCAAGGAAACTAGAGTTTGAACCAGTGAGCAAAATGTCATCTACATAAACTAGAGCAACTGACAGTTGAGTGCCTTGTTTATGGACAAATAGAGATGGATCAGATACAGAATTCACAAACTGCAGATCCTTTAAAGCTGTACTTTGCTTATTATACCAAGCCCTGGGTGCCTGCTTAAGTCCATAGATGGATTAGTGAAGTAAACAAACATGATCTGGTTTAGTAGGATCTACAAACCCATGAGGGTGAGTCATGTAGACTTCCTCTTGCAAATCACCATGCAGAAATACATTACTGATATCTAATTGATGCATTTTCCAGTTATACTGAACAACCATAAAGAGAATAATCCTGGTAGTAACTGGTTTTGCCACAGGACTGAAAGTCTCATCAAAGTCCAAACCTTGTTGCTGATGGTAGCCCTTAGCAACTAGTCTAGCTTTATGTTTATCAATGGTACCTTCTAGATTATGTTTCAGTCTAAAAACCCACTTGCAGCCAATGAGATGTTGAGAAGCATCAAGTGGAACAAGGGACCATGTACCTGCTTTCATGAGAGAATTGTATTCTGATACAGAAGAGATTCTCCAATCCTTCACCTTGTTAGCAGCACATATACTCTTGGGAATATTACAAATAAAAGCAGCTGGCAATGGATGCTTAGTAGCAAAGTTAGATTTTGGTGTAAAAATCCTATTTTTACCTCTAGTAACCATGCAATGATCATTTGTAATAACAGTAGTAGGAGTAGAAGAAGGTAAAGATAAGATAGGTGAAGATTGAACTGATTGTGGAGTTGAAAAAGTTAATGCATCAGAAGTGGAGGCAGTGGAAGCAAAATCAGTATATGGAAAAGAACTTTTATTAAAAGAAACATGTCTTGAGATATAAATTTTCCCTAAAATGGGTTCTAAGCACCTATATCCTTTGTGTTGCAAGCTATAGCCTAGAAAAATACATAGCTTGCTTCTGGGTTCAATCTTGTTTATGGTGTATGGTTTCAACAATGGAAAACAGGCACAACCAAATGCTTTCAAAAAATTGTAGTCTGGCTGTTTGTGGAATAAAGTCTCAAATGGTGTATTAAAGTTGAGAGACCTAGTGGGAAGTCTGTTAATTAAGTAATTGGAAGTTTGAATAGCCTCAACCCAATACATATTTGGCAAACCAGATTGAAGTAAAAGAGTTCTAGTGACACTTGGAAGATGTTTATGTTTGACTTCTGTCACACCATTTTGCTCAGGTGTATTGGGACAGCTAAGTTCATGAGTAATACCTCTTGAGGAGCAGTATTGTCAGTTCTAATGGTGATAACAGAATGTGCAAGTAACTTTTCTATTCTAGTGACAAAAGATACAAAAGCATGTTTAAAATCAGCTTTAGTGGACAAAGGGAGAATCCAGCAATACTTTGTATATTCATCAATAATGTTTGCATAGTACAAACTACCAGATACAGATGCAACATGACAAGGACCCCAGAGGTCCATGTGTAACAACTCTAGATGTTGGGGAGCTGATGTAGTAGATAGTTGAAATGGTAATTTTTGAGATCTGCATAGCTTGCATTCATTACAACAGAAAGGCTTATTAGAAACATTAACTAAATTCAAAGTTTTAAAAATTTTCTGAAGAGTTTGAAATGAAGGATGGCCAAATCTCTTGTGAAGGAGGACAAGATCACTGATGGTAGAGGAATAAGCATGAAGAGATGAATGAAAGTTGATAGGATATAATCCATTTTTATGTGGACCTTGGAAGAGATTCTTCCTAGAGGTCTGATCCTTCACAGAGAAACCATGAAAATCAAGAGTTAGAGAACAATTATTATCTGAAGTAAATTTATGAGCTGATAAAACAGTATGAGAGGCTTTTGGAACAAGAAGAATATCATTTAAGACAAAAGAATGATCATTAACAGTTCTACTAGAGTGTCTTGTATGAGTTATAGGCATACCTTCTCCATTTGATGTGTTAATGAGTTCAGTGCCATCATAAGAAGTAGCCTCTTGCAGCAAAGAAGCATCTGAAGTGATATGACTATTAGCTACACTGTCTACAATCCATTCATCTTTGTCAAATATGTCTGCTGCAGCAAACATTGCATTGAGGTTTGTTGGTGGTGGTCTTCCTTTGTATGAGAAGTTCAATCTTTGAGTGCAGTTAGGAGCAAGATGAGTATCAGATAGGCATATATGACAAGGGATAACTTCACTGATAGCATTACCTCTTCCATAAGAAGGTCTTGTAAAAATTGCAGGATTTGGATATCTCCCACCATTTGAATATCTCCCACCATTTGAATATCTTCCACCATTAGAATTCCTACCTTTGTAAAATCCTCTACTAGAAAAACCTCTAAAGTTATTGTTAGCTAAAAAAGCTTTAGCATCCATTTCATGTTTAGTGGTTTTGAGACTCTCACTCACCACAGATTCTTCATTGAGTAGATTATTATGCAATTCAATACTTGTAATAGGTGGATTCCTGTGCCTCATGGATGTAGCAAATGGAATGTAATATGAATTTAAATCCTTTAGAGTTATAACAACTAATTCTCTATCAGACACAATTTCACCAGCAACAGCTAATTGATCAGATAAAAGTTTGATCTCATTTATAAGCATAGAAATTGATTTATCACCTTGAGTAAGAGAGAGAAGCTTAGTGCGAAGTTGAATATAATATGTAGATGATGCCTTAGCAAAGCGATCTTCAATGCTCTTCCACAATTCATAGGATGATGTAGATCTAGAGAAATACACTATTACTGAATCAGATATAGTTGAATTAATCCACATAATGATGGTAGAATCCTCCTCTAGCCAGTATGTGTAATTTTGATTTTCAATTCCATTAGCTTCATTTCTTGGAGAAGTATATTGAACAGGACAAGGATAAGAACCATCAAGAAACTTCTTGAGTTTGTATCTTTGAATTACATGACTCATCAAATTCCTCCAGGTGTAATAATTTTCTCTTTAAGTTTCAGATGAACAAAATTAGTGATTTGATTGAGTGGTACTTTTGAGAAAGCTGATGCAGTAGGATTCTCCATTGAAGATGTAGAACCAAATTCTTGAATCATAAACAGATCTGAGATTCAAAAGGAAAAATTACCAAGAAACGTAGCCAAAGATGTAAAGAGAAACAATCTCACCGTAAGAAAGTTGAAGGAAGTGTGCTTGATAGCAGATCCAAACAGTAACTGAATCTGATTTGAGAAACAAGAAACTCAAAGTAATACAGAAGAATTGAGACAACGACAGTACAAGATCACCAAACAATCACTCAGAAAAGCTCTTGATGAAGAGATGAAACAACAACAGAATTGTTGTTGATGTTGTGAAAGATAATTGGATCCAAAAAGGATTAAAGCTAACCCTAACTTGTTTGATACCATAACAACATAGTGTTGATGGTGATGATTTCAGAGAAGAATTCAATCAATTACAATGAGTTTCATTACAGAATATAGTTGCCATAAAGACTGTATTTAAAGTACACTCTAACAGCTAGTGACCGACATTCACACATAGGAGATAAGCATGTGAGATAACAGAAACAGAACAAGCACATGAATGACAGCTAGTGCCAGCCTGTTAACCTACACGACTTCTTTCCTTATCCTACACTGCAGAATACTAACTTGGTAACTCAGTTATTCTGCTAATAATTGTTGCCGAGACCTGGCACAATTGTAAATGAAATTCATGAGCATAGAGTGCTTAAACTTCTCCCGTTTAATTTGGCTTCACTGGATAGGGCTTTAACCCTCCGATTGTAAAATAACATGTACTTCCAATTTTTGCTCTCATAATCATTCTTATGACGTGCCGTACTCTTACTGATATTAGGCTGTTGAAAGTTTGAGACTTGACACCCCTGGTGCTTGGCCAGTCTCTGATATTGACAGGACAGAGGCTACCCTGTAGTCCCCTAGGCTTATGATTTTAAAAAGTCAACAATCCCCGGATAAAAAACGCAACAAATAAAACATTGGTTCTGCACAGACCGTGCAAACAAACCATACAAAAACCGCATCTTGAAAAGCTCTCACAATTTTTTTTTGGTGGGTTCCGGTGGGCTCCGTGAAGGACAGCAGGGGTCCTGTTATGTGAGAGCTTTTGACGCGGTTTTTTTTTTCACGGTATTTTTCTCCGTCTGTTTAGACTTTTTTGCAAATAAAATTGACCCACAAGTCGGAAAAAAAAAGTTCTAATTACTAGTCCCTTCCTCGGCATCTCAACTGTCTCTGCTTCTCCATTACACGACTTATTTTTGTCGTTTGTGGCTGAAATTGTCTGAAAAACGGAATGCCATAGTGGCTCCTGGTCGTATGTATGAAGCCTTGAAGGGTCTCTCGGTAATCTTTCATTCTTTACTCTCTCAGTCGAATTGATTATCACTTCCGATTTGAATTATGTGATGCAATAATGGAGTAAGTTGCTGGCTGGAAGAACACCTCACTTTTACGAAGAAAAAAACATGACCAATATATAGGCGGTTGAAGTTCGATGACTTTCCAAGAAAACTAAAATTAAAATTTGACATAGTACGAGTAATAATTTTTTGACGGAGCTTTCTTCTAACAAGGTTGTCGGTAGTTGGAAGTTTATCGAGAACCAACTGCCACCCAAAAAAAATAAAATAAAATTTTTTTGTGCGGCCAAGCACGCCACCAAGGAAGAAACACACTCTTCATTCACATAGGCTGAACTGAACGAACAAAAAAAAAAAAGAAAACCAGACTTGTCTCCAAGACTCCAACCCAAAGCAGCTCATCTTTTTTTATTGAGGATAGAATTCAACTCTTTCCAGTCGTTTAGAATCCAACTGTAACAACTGCAATGCTGCCGAAACGAGGCAACTGCAAAATATAATTCAAGAGCGCCGAAGAGCGCTTCACTCCCATTTAAGAACAAGCACTTTTTGTCGAGAAGAAAATGAGTGACCGGCGAGCACTTTTTTTGTATAAACGAATCCCATCCATCGGGCACTTTTGGTAGAAACCTTTCTTAAGAAGAAAAATGAGTGGCGGGCTTAAAGAACGGTGGATTAAAAGGGCCCAACTGTTGTGAATATGGGCTCAGTTCTTGAGCTTTGCATTCGTAAACCCAAACCTATTAGAACTAAATTTTGGTCTTATGTTGTTGATTTAGAGATTCATTCTACCAGTACCGTGATTTGATTTTCTTAATAAATAATAAGCACTTCACAAATTGAAGGCAAGAAGTTTCAGTAACATCATGACTTGAAAACTAGTAGTTCGTTTTTTAATCGCATCTGAGGGGACTTGGTTCGTTACATTCCGACGAGATACATTTTGAGAGCTTCACCAGTTTAATTATCTCTCGCTGTGTTGTTTTCTATCAGCCCACTTTGCCCAAGTTCCTATTCCTTTGGGAAAAAGCAATTATAAAACATAGAAAAGGCACAATGAAAAGGGATTGAAATACTAAAGTGTGCTAAAAAATAAAAAAACTAGCCTCACTTTGACATCCCTGTGAGAAAGAAACAAGCATCAAGTATTTGCCGACTACGCCTCAACCATCATTTAACTAAAATTTGTATAAACATATTCAGCGAGACAACATAGCAATTGGAAAGTTCAACTTCAAACTTTTAGCACACATGAATACTTTCACACTGAACTTCGATATGAAACCAAAAAGGTAAAACATTTCAGATTTGAAACTAGATTCGAAAGAAATGAAGAGCGAGACTGGCTATGGTGTAAGTAATTTAGGGTTAGCGGTGGGAGGTATAACTGAAGTCATCTAAAAGAAAAACCTGAAAAAAGGAAAGAAAAAGTACCTTAATGTAGCCCAACCAATGCCTGTTCAGAAATGAAAAAACTGCTTTAGCTTTTGCAAATGAGACTATCCTTGAAATATATACGAGTTAATAATAGTGAGGTGCCGAGAACATACCTGCAATAGTTCTTTATCAACAATCCCCTCCTCTGACAGGCTTTCTATTTGCCACTGCATCAACCTCTGATTCTTTTGCTGACGAATTGAATTTGTCTCCTTTCTCAGCAGTTTCGTGACTTTCATCAGTCTTATCTCCCAGCGCACATTCCTCATATTTAATGTGTGTTTCACTAATTCCTTTTCTACCTTAACCTCTGAAGCAGCCGGTTCAACATCATCATCATTTCCAGACTGCAGTTGTAATATTAAAGATATCAAATACTCACGTCAACTGCATTATCAGTGTCTCTTGGTGAAGGTCAATCATTTCATTTTCTAATAAGAGCAGGTACAGTATCATGTATCTGTATATGTTAAGATTCCAAAATTTCTCAACAAAGTAACGCATGTATGATATCAAGATATTCGGTAACTTCGATCAATCAGGTAAACCAGCATTCAAAACCTAAAAGGCCTCAATTTCAAGGTTACTACTTTCCTAATTTTTCTCTCAACTATGGCTTTCTTTTGTGCAAGCAATTGATCTCTCCATGCTTCCCATGAAGGGAGACATTCTGACAAATCTGGAATATACAGTACAGTGATTATTTTGTGGCTAAAAAGCCCATCCTTGCCAAGTCTATTATAGTGAATCTGCAGACATTCAACATTTATAACTGTATCTTAGGATATAAACGAGTTGGAAAAGGCTGACATCACCATAAGTTTGTGTCAGTACTTGATACATTGATAGGAGAACACAAATACATACAGGTAAGGAAGCTCACTAATCAATGCTGAAATGCAAGCCATGAACGGGAAGCCTAAAACATGATTGAGAGAGTAAAATCGTGAAAAAGGGAGGGGAAATACCTCAAGAAAATGATTCCATGGTTGGCAACTTGGCATTTTGGCAAACCAAGTTGGGTTATATCCTTGGTGTAACTGCAATACAGATGTATTTGGCAGGCAACATCAAATATTTTGTTTCTGTGCTTTACATGTGGGAAAGAATAAGAGTGAAGTTCATCGTAACAGTTTATACTTTACATGGGAGAGAGTATAGGAGTGAAGTTAATCGATTCATGTCAGACTCGATAAGCAGCAACACTGGCCAACAGTGAAACTTTCCCTCTCAACATTGTCAACATTCATGCCTCCAATGCCTTCGAGAGTTGATTTGTAATTCTTAAACTCGAAGCTGTTACTACCAGAAGTGGTACATTTGGGTAGTTCCATGGACTTGGTAGATGATTCTCCCAATCGACACCCTTTGAAATGTTACCCAGACACCCCAGTAAATGCATCCCGACTGCAGGAAACCGCATACTACCATGACTATGAATTCAATTTTGCCAAAACCTTAAATGGCATAATCTCTTTAATCATTATTAAGCTGAAAATATTCTCAGCTATCGCCAAAAAGTGTTTTACAGATATATCCACCAGTAACAAGAGGTCACATGTCAGCAATGTCATATCTATAAGCCAAACAACTCTGACAGTACTACTAAAGAAATCTGAACTCAACATAGCATGACATGAAAAGTTTAAGATCATTAGGAAACACACCTTCAGAAAGTACTCACCAATGCTACTACACTCCAGATTCACATGCTTGCAGAGGTTTCCTTGCAATGACCACGAACAGTCATTACTCACCATATGTGTCTGACTAGTGTCTTTCTGGCTAATGGCAAAGAGGCGATCTTTGTCGTCCAAGATAACAGCATTTTCCGAAATTTGTGAAGCTCGATAATGAAGATGATGCAATGTAATCCGCCTTAACGGTTTGAAAAGAATCAATTTCATCGGCGTAGCGGTTGAACCAGTAGCTTGGGTGTAATTCAGTGTTCAGCTTGTGGACTAACCAATCTACTCGTTGCAGTGATCGTAGATGTGAATCATCAGACAATATAAGCTTCAGCTTCAAATGGTAGCCTTCAATGGCATCAGAAGCCTCCTGGCTGGCCAGCGGAAGAGATCTCATAGTTGTGAGCCACATTTCTATGTACAGCAAATTAAAGTAAATTACAAGTCAAGGTTAATAGAAGATCAACAAATTTATAATATATATCCCCGACATACTTAATGAAAGAGGAAAAATTTATATCTAACCAATCTTAGGGACCCAACAGGCTTTGAAGTACTGCAAGAAGGAGTTTGGTCAACAAAATCTTGAATGAATTCCTCCATGACATCTACAGAATCCACACCTCCCCATATGCTGTAGGCAATTCGCCCAAGACGTTTAAACATCTCCCGCTGAACTTCAATGGTTATGACATCTCTTGATAATGTTTCGGAGCCATGACCTGCGGACTCTCCACGGAGAGAAAAGGACAGGACAGCAAAACATTTCCCTGAAAAATCAGTCAATAACGAAATCAAGACCTGAAATTGTGACCTGCAAAAGAATAGGTTAAGCCTTAGAGCAATAGGTTATTAAGTCTTATACTAAAACACAATAGAGGCCCCATTTTTGATTGGTTCACAGTGCAGAAGAAAATGATCAATAATAAAACATAGAGTAAGGATTAGCATACATTAGAATCAGTCATTCGTTTTTTATTATCCCTTCAGTCAGTGCTTCGGCTTACAAACCAATAAACGGTTTATTTGATTCTCAAAATAACTCTTGCTGGCTGCATGAAGTGTGAATATAAAAAGAAAATCCATTTTCTGAGCTTCTCATGCTTCAGCTGAAAACAGGTATAGTCTATGTTGTACAAGGCACCACCTAGGCACAGCTTAGGTGCCTAAGTGGGAGTTTTGGTGCCTAGGCTTTGCTAATTTACCAACCTAGACCCTAAAATCTAAATATACGTACCTGCGATTTCTTGTACAATCTGATGCTAACTTGATCATCAAGATCCAACTCATGTGTTGACCGTCTGATAATCAACCCCATCTTACTGTGATGCTGACATACTAACTTTGGAATTTGAACTGCAGCAGTGTTGAACACTTTCAATGTGATTCTGCAATATATTCTCCTCCGTGATGCCCTGATAGATCAATGCCATTGTTTGTTATTGGATTTAATCACAAACGTATGGAACTGTTTTTGCACCAGGACATGGCAAACAAATCCAGACTTGTTCACCATTGTATACAAGTAGTGCAGCTTATGGACAAGCATATAAATGGCAAGTACATCCCCTCATTGATTGAGGTCTAGCGGCTCAATTTCTAGTGTTTATTCGATATCACCAAATGAGCACCAGAATCTGCTGGGAAATGACCAAATTAAATCAAGTAGACATCTAACATATGTGAAGATGATATTATCCCAGAAAGAAAAATACAAAAAAGTTCTCTCTTGACATGAGGGAAGAACGTCTAGTGGCACCCATAATCCAGCTATAAGCTCCAAAATTTGAAAATCCAAAAACCAACAAAAATATATGTATTCTTTCATAACAATTTTTTTTTTCTTCTTTCATAACAACTGTCTATACATACATGTTGAAACCAACATACTTTCCCATTCAATTGTTACATTTACATATATAATCTTTCTTTCAAAATGCAACTCACTGCACGCAATTTAGCTTCACCGGTGACTATCCAGTGATTAAGCTACAGTAAACATTGAAAGGAAAATGCTCTTTATTTAACCATAAAAACAATAAGAGAAGAAATGAGGTTCACTTACATAGAGTAGTATCTCCATTAAATCTCCTTTAAAAAGTAGTTACATAGAGGAATTGTTAACTTTTTGAATGCCAAACTGGACAAGGTTTCTAATTAGGGATTTGGTTTTCTTTTTGTTTCCCGGGACAGGTATTGCAGCCAGAGGAAGAAATTGTTTGATTTATCTGCTCCAATCGAAGAAGAAGAAGAAGAAGAGGAAAGAGGAGAGTTGAGGGGGGATTTTGTAGAGAATTTTGCGGATTATGATTTGAACTCTATTTTCTTATCCCGAAACAAAAAGCCCACAATACCCACAGCCCAACACGTCGTCATAAACGCCTATTGCTGCTGTAAAACAAACTTTATGTCAACCTATTTTACCTGGCGTCATTAGGGGCGACCCTGAAAGAATTAGGAGCGACTAATAAGATAAAATAGGATCACCTAAACCTAAAATGAAGTCATCCCTTATCTCCAATTTTTCGAAATGGAAATTACACCCTCCACAATCGGTAGATAAAAGTATAATCTGTAGTTTAATTTTTTAATCGGTAGATGTTAGGATAATCGGAGGGTATTGTGTACGTATGTGGTTTGAAAGTTTTGTTATTTTGAAAAAAAACTACAATCGGAGGGTATTTATTTACCATGTCTCCCGATTATGAAGTTGCCCAAAATTGATATTTAAAAAAATCTCAAATTTTTCAAATTTGGGAACTACCATAATTGGTAGACTTAGAGTTAACATGTCTTCCGATTATGAAGTTGCCCCAAAAATGAAATTTGAAAAAATCTCAAATTTTTCGAATTTGGGAACTACCATAATCGGTAGCTTATGAAGTTAACCTAACCTACCAATTATGAAGTTGCCCCAAAAATGAACTTTGAAAAAATCTTAATTTTTCGAATTTGGGAACTACCATAATCGGTAGCTTATGAAGTTCACTTAACCTACTGATTTTAAACCCCACGTTAATCGATAGACAATGAGAAAATATTGTGTCCGATTATTAGGGTTTTTTGGTTCAGAAGAACTGTACAAATGAAACCACGATAATCGGTAGAAATGGTTAATATTTTTACTTCCGATTATGGACCTGTCTGACAATTTTTTTGAAAAGTCACCAGAATCGGTAGTTAAGATTGATAACATTACTACCGATTCTGCACAAATCTGACAATTTTTTGAAAATTTACCAGAATCGGTAGGCAATGTTGATATTTATCCTCCGATTATGGTGAAAACTTCAGCAGTTTCAGACAATAAAGTAATAAACATAACTCAAAATACATTCATAACCCATAAACTTATGAACATATAGTCCAAAACAAGTATTTAAAACACCATAAGAATCCGAAAGAAACTGTTAAAACGACATAATCCATAACATCGAACAACACATTATCACCTAGTTTTCTTCTTAATATTTTTAGATAAAGTTTTAGAACGCTAAACATGATCCAGACGACCCTCATTATCACCAGCATCACCTTCATCTCCCTCAATATTTCCTTCAGCATTAGAGCTTGAAGAAGCCTGAGATCTTTTGTTCGCCTTTGATGCTTTTTTCTTGGGCGGGTTCTTCATCACTTCGCCACGGCATCCACTTCGGCATCACTTAACGGTCCTTGCTTTTCTTTCTCGGCAGTGCCTTTGAATATCTTGATCGACTGACTCATGTTAAACTGTCTAGTTTTGTATGAGAAGCACCTGTTGAACTCAATGTCTACTGTCTCTTTATCCTAACACTTTTTACACAAATCATAAAGTTGTTACCAACTTAACTGCTTTGTGTACTCATACTTGACAGCTACACCATGGTCATTGAGATTAAAAATCTGCCTGACATCATCTGGAGTAATGGTCATCTCCCCAAATGGCATATGAAAGGTGTCAGTCTCGGGATACAATCTCTCCACAAAATCCGATATCGCGACCCGATCATGGTCCAACATTGAGTTCTCGACAGCACTAGATAATCCCGAGTTGGCTATGGTTGTCTTGAACCTCTCACATTCACCGGATAAAGGATAATCTTTCAATACTTTTGATGGTGCGGTAGTGGGTTTGAATAGACGAATCGCATCGGAATGATACTATTAAACGCACAACACATTACAAAATTAATAGAGTATTATTACGAATAAAACGACAATACGTTAGTAAAAAAGAATACGATTATTACCTCGGTTTCGTAGATTTCTCTGGCCCAGGAGTCTTTGTAGCCAAATAACAATGCTCCTCCATCTCTAGGAAGCCCCGGGATTTCTTCTTCAAAATCCCTCTTCTTCAACTCAATGGGGACAAGGTGTGATGCTTTCTTCGCGATTGGCTTCTTTGTAACTCCTCCTTCTCCTTGTGTACCACTTGGCTGCCCTTCTTCTTGTAATCTAATTTCTGGAACACTTTGTCCAACTTCATCTTGAGTGATTACTGGAGCGCTTGGTTGTACTTCTTCTTGAGTTCCTTGTTGAGCGCTTGGTTCCAATTCTTTTTCACTCCTTTCTCTCCGCCCACTAGCGCTTAGTTTCTTACCCCCTTCTTGACGAGGCCCTGAAACAGTTGTATCTTGGTCTTTCTTACCTCGCCTGTCCCTAAACAATAAAATTGGTTCGTAAGAATTACACTACAAACTTCACAATCGGAAGTCATAATTAAAATATAAACTCCCGATTATGAACAATCAGAAGCACGGGTAAAAGATTTTCTTACGATTACACACAATCGAAAGTAATAGTCTAGTTTTATATCCCGATTATGCATCAATTTGGGTTCAAAAATTGATAAAGTCACGAGACATATATAATCGGAACAAAATAATCAAACATATCCACTGATTGCACATACTCGGAAGTAAAGAAATAGCTTTTGGCTTCCGATTAAAATGTAGCCCCGAAATTGGATTTTGCTAAAATCACAAAATTTTCAAAACTTTACAACTTACATAATCGGTAGTGGGTTGAATTCATCTAACCTACTATTATACCCAATCGGAAGACAAATACTATATAGTATCTTCCGATTCTGGGTACCAATTGTGTGTCCCTACATGTTCTAATTCTCTGTTAAAATCGTAAAGCAACATATAACCTAGCTACCGATTATGTCAATTTTATGGTTCAGTGGCAAACAGTTATGTATAATCGGAAGTAAGCTATACAAATTTACTCCCGATTCTGGTCGATGTAACCGAAAACCCTAGAAAATGGCCACAATTGGGAGATAAAATTTAGATCTAACTACCGATTCTGGGAAATAACCGAAAACCCTAGAACTTATTTTCATGGATTCATCAAATTGAAGCAACATAAACACATAAAACGATAGAAACTTACCTAATTGGGGCCATTTGCTGGAGAGTTTGATTATCAGAATCACCACCACCACCTACATCAGCGGTGTCATCCTCTTCATGTTCTTCGTGTTCGTCGGCTTCATCGTGTGCAGCAGTTACAATCACATTGTTCTTTAATTTTTCTCGAGCTCTCGAGGGTTCATTAGTATCAGTCATCGTTTTATAGAAGAATCGACGATGTTTTTGATTCGGCGATGAATGACGACGATGAATTGAAGTTTGGGAAGGGGGGAATATTTTTTTTACTCTCCACAATCGGAAGGGAAGAAGAAGAGGAGAAGAAGAGTTGAAAAGAAAATAAAGAAAATGGAATAGGTTTTGGGTGGTTTTAATCGTCCACAAGCTCGTGTCCGCAATTATACAATCGGTAGTCATATGATGTTCATTTTCTACCGATTATAGACGGTTGCCCCAATTTTATTTTATTTTTGCAAAACAGTTAAAATTGAGTTTTCTACTTTAACAATCGGTAGATATGATATGTTATTATGCTACCGATTATGGCAATACCCCATTCTTAAACAAACTAGTAATCGGTAGACATAACTCTATACTTAACTACCGATTATAGAAGGGTATTCTTCGGGATTGGGTAGTGGTCATAGATATCTGCCAATTTGCCAAAATCTCTATTTTTTTCGAATTTGGAAACTACAATAATCGGTAGTATACGAACTTCACCAAACGTCCGATTAATAAGTTGGCAAAAATTTCGAGATTGGGTCAGAGTAATCGGCAGTTTATGAAGTTATTTATGAACTTCACCTATCTACCGATTGCTAACGGCCACAAGTTCCATTTCTAGTTTTATACTTTAGTAATCGGTAGATAATACCACTTTACTAACTACCGATTGTGTAAGGGCACTTAGGTAATCTCTGGAAATTTGGACATCCCATAACCGTGTCTATGGGTTGGGAATAAAAAAGTCACCCCTAATTCTTTCAGGGTCGCCCCTAATGACGCGAGGCTATTTTAATAGCTAAATATCTTTGCATTCTAGACACAACAAAACTGCAGATAAAAGTTCGCTCCAAATGTGTTTAGGCCGGACATGCAATTTCCCTTCTTTTTGTGGAATTTTCTCCTAGTGCTTCTAGCGAAACAAGACTATTCAAGTGGGGAAATGCCTCCACCAACATCCTCGAAGAATCATCATCCCATAGTTCTATCAAAGTTGAAGTTTTTGCATGAGAACTCCGTTGAACCATAGTAGAACCTGATTGCTCTTTGTAACCGCAAATGGATGATACGACGACATATACCACGACATGTACGACGACCTATAGTACTTAGCTTTAGTGCCATCCCATGGTATACTAAATTATTTATCCCAACTCCAGTAGTTGTCGAATTCGTCTTCTCCCATGTAACCACCATTGCATTGCTTCTTTTTCTTCAACGACCATATGTTAACACACGTTCCTTCTTCTACGTGAAAAACAGATAAATACCCCCTCAACAACTTGAGAGTAACTTCACCAAAATCCCTGTAAACTGCTGATGGGAGTGGAATCATTATGAACTTCTCATCTGCCAAATCAAAAGCCTCAATTTTACGTTCCGAGATCTCTATCCAATGAATGGCTCCGTTTGCACAGACACTGGCGTCCTTCATGGATAAAAAGAAGCCGACTCTTCCTTTATCTCTCCACCCTAGACCGCTGCCAAGGGTGTATACTTGAACTTTGAGGCTCCGCTCCGAAGCTGGATAACTTGACCTGGTGTACATTCTAACAACTTTATATTCATCCGTCGAATAATTGTAACCAAATCCATTGATAAAACCACCTCCAACACGATACTTAGAAATATAGTCTTCGTCAACTAATATGTATTCTGGAAGATTAGCAAATTCTCCGGTGACGGGGTTACATATGTAATTAAGATCATACATGGAGTCCTGAACGACCGAGAAACAGACCAAGCCATTACGCGAACCAACCATCCTGTACCAGGAGTCTGCGGGTGAAGTACTGGGATGCTTATCGAAGTTGACGAGTGTTTTGTAAGAGTAGCGTCGTCCGTGCATGTCGATATCATTGTATTGTTGTCCTCCATGGCAGAGTTGAAGATCGTTTCGTATATTTCTATGTGTCCCGACCAGAAACAAGAGACCTGATTGAGTGTCGCTCAGTAGATCACGCCAGCGTTTACAAACTAATTTGCAGTTTATAATGGATTGGTGAGGTAAGGATGATATTATGTCTAAGATGATATCTTGGGGTAGTTTCTCCATGTCGTTCGTGAACCTTGATTGTTTAGATCTCCAACGACACCACTCCTGCTGTTGTTGCCTGCAACCGGAAACCACTGTATGGATTATATTATTTCTCGATCAAGTTTGCTTTGCTTTTATAAGGATTCTCTGATTGCATTAGTTTTATTTATACATGCAAAGCTGGGCCTGATCAGTTTGGTAGATCCAGCCAGGCATGGACTGGCAACCGCGAAAAAAACTGGTTTCCTGATTACATTGCTTTTATAAGGAATGATGTTTTGGGGACTACAAAAAACTTGGGGGACTACTTTGTTATATGAATGTCCACCCTATACTTATAAGGGGTGTCCTAAAGTGTGGAAATGACTAACCTACCCTTAACCTAATTTAATTTAAAAACAACCTAACAACCACATATATATATATATATATATATATATAACCACCACCTCCTCCCACCACCACCGCCCATCACCTACCACCTCCAACTACCACCACCACCAACCACCACCACCTCCATGTATATAGCTTAATTTAAATCATTAACGAAGATATTCTCACAAACCCATTACTTGTCATTCTTTTTTGGTTGAAGAAATGAGAAGTAATCATCAAAATGAGTTGAAAATGAAAGTTGCAGAGAGAAGTTCGGCTAGGAATTATGTGAAACAGTTTATCGAACTAGCCGAACTCAGCTTTAATGGAGTTTTTTCTTTCAGAAAAAAGTTCGGTTACCTCGCAAAAAAAAATTCCCAGTCGAACTTTTAGTTCGGTTACTTCGCAACTTTTTTTCGTTTTTTTCCTAGCCGAATTTTTAGTTCGGTTTTGTCGCAATTTTTTTCTACTAACCGAACTTTTTTCTGAAAACCTATATATTGAGTTCGGTTACGTCGAGAAAAAAATTCCCAACCGAACTTTTAGTTCGGTTACGTCGCAACTTGCTTTTTCCTAGCCGAACTTTTCTCTGAAAGCAAAAACTCCATTAAAGCTGAGTTCGGTTACCTGTGTCTTCAGAACCATTAGCCGAACTACACTTGCAGATGAGTTCGGCTACATGTTCTTCAGATGTCGTAGCCGAACTTCATTTCCATGGTCGAAATCAGTTTATAAATTTCTCATTTTTCGAAAGTTTTTGTCAATTCAAGCAACATTAACTAAATTTGAAGTATACCTAAGTACCAAAAACCCTCATTTCGAAATCAACCATCTTAAAAAAAAACCAAAACCCCCTTCTTCTCAAAAATTATTCTTGTAAAAACACTCAGCTAATTAATCTAACCTCACTAATCAATTATTACACTAACACTAATTAATCATTACACTAACTAATTTAATCACCAAGGGTAAGTTTGGTATTAGAAAAAAACTAAGTTAAGGGTGGCTCAAATTTACTTCAAATATCCACCCCAAAATAGAAGAGTAGTCCCCCACTTTTTTTGAGTAGTCCCCAAAACATCATTCTTTATAAGGGTTTCCTGATGGTAGAGATTTCAGCATCGTTGAGCCACTGCTGTGTTCAACTCTTTCCAGTCGTTTAGAATTCAACTGCAATGCTGCCGAAACGAGGCAACTGCAAATAAAATTCAAGAGCGCCGGAGAGAGCTTCACTCCCATTTAAGTGCAAGCATTTTTTTTTGTGAAAACGAATCCCTTTGAGCACTTTTTGTCAAGAAGAAAAATGAGTGACGGGCTTAAAGAACGGTGGATTAAACGGGCCCAGCTGTTGTGAATATGGGCTCAGTTTTTGAGCTTTGCATTCGTAAACCAAAACCTATTAGAACTAAATTTTGGTTTTCTGTTGTTGATTTAGATATTCATTCTACCAGTACCGTGATTTGATTTTCTTAAGAAATAAGCACTTCACAAATTTAAGGCAAGAGGTTTCAGTAACATCATGACTTGAAAACTAGTAGTTCGCGTAAACTGCCCAAGTTCCTATTCCTTTGGAAAAGCTATTATAAAACATAGAAAAGGCACAATGAAAAGGGATGGAAATACTAAAGTGTGCTAGAAAAATATAAATAACTAGCGCCTTACTTTGACATCCCTGTGAGAAAGAAGTTTTCTAAGGTTATGAATAATCTACCTCAACCTGCAAAAGCAAGATCGTTTCACATGTTTACTCTTTTACCTGAATAAATAAATTTAATGAGAAAGAAACAAGCATCAAGTATTTGCCGACTAAGCCTCTACCATCATTTCACTAAAATTTGTATTTACCATATTAAGCGAGACAACATAGCAATTGGAAAGTTCAACTTCAAACTTTTAGCACACATGAATGCTTTTACACTTAACTTTTATATGAAACCAAAAAGGAAACACATTTCAGATTTTGAAACTAGATTTGAAAGAAATGAAGAGTGAGACTGGCAATGGCATTGTTTCAAGTTCTCGGTAGAGAACACTCTAGCTAAAATACTATGAGGTTTTATACCAAAATCTCTAATGAAAGATGGAGGAATGGGGAGAAGACCAGTGTTACTATGGTTAGCTAAGCGTTGAGCTAAAGAAATACCACTCAGGTGTTTGTATAAGTTAAAAGGTTCCCCCATTGAAAGAGAAAAGAAAAAAAGCAGTTTTTAGGAACTAAGATAACATGGAAGTTGAGAGGGATTTATATAGGATAAGGAGAGTCAGGAGAAAAGATTTTGAGAAGAAAAGTATGGTATGTCTAATTGCAAAACCCGTGAATGACACTGGAATCGAAAAAATATTATCTTAACGCTTAGCTTATCAAAAATCGATAACAGATGGAAATTCAAATTTTAAAACTGAGCAACAAGGTAGGATGAGGAAGGTCTAGAAGAAAACCTTTGACTAACAAGTTTTTGGGGAGTGCATCATCCTAAAATCATAGACATAAAAAGGCATCCGAGGAGCAGAAAATGGATAGAACAGCTAGAAAGATATCTTATAATTGTGTGCATACTAGGATGTTGTCAGCCAAAGACAAGACATCCCTATATTCTAGTAATCTAAATAAGACTTATATTATCTAATTAATTTAATCATGGGTATCATTCTAAACTTGTCTACTAAGACTTAAAACAAGGTAACAAAAGATGATTCCAATAAGAACGATATCAGTAGAGAGCGAAGCTAAGTTTCGTACAAGTTACATGCAGACGGAAATTCAAGAAAAAAACAGATGCTAGTAGAGATTATAAATTTGAGGGTAGGCTATGGCAAATGATGTAAAACTCTAATCGTGCTACCAAGGACTGGGGCTTATAGTTACTTATAAGTACTCGGCATATATTAATTGTTTGTACAAAGGTACTCAATTCCTTTCTAGGGTAATATAAAATAATGTATTTGGACAAATTTTTGAGTAATGTCTAAGGGCTAATACCTAGTTAAGACCTATTATTATGCATTCAAGTCTCACTACTTTTGATGTCTATGGACTGGCGGGTAAAAAACAGCAACATTAAGCTTCACGTTTATTAGAGTCGAATAGGTATCAGTAGTCCATTAGGTTTCACTCATCTAGCTTTGGTGCAAGGTCTTAGCAATAAAATAAGATAGAAGGTTGCAGAATTCTAAACCTAGATTAGCTTAATTTCTATAAGAAGGTTTATCTATTGTCATCATGATTCAAAGCGTGTAACAGAACCTAAGAGATGTAGAGTAAGTATAGACTACAAGAAATTTAAGATGAGAAGACTTGACAGTTCACAAGAAACAAAGGACAGAAGGAAGAAGTTTTATACGCAACATTATTGATGTTTATCCAATAACTAGTATAAATAAATGGAGAGCTTAGAGGGGATTCAATAAGCAAAAAGAAACAATTTTAGAAGAAAAAAAGTGAGTTAAAACTATGGCATGCAATCATAATATTAATCCTGAAGGTGCACAAGTTTCCATACAAGAGTAATGTGATGCAGATAAGACCATCTTCATAGGATACAATATTACTTTTGTTATTTATGTGATACTAATAGGTTTTTACATGCAGAGCAAGCTAAGCATCTAGCCTATTGCAACATGAAGCCAGAAGAGAAGGAGACGTTGGATGATCAAACTAAGTCTGAGATTCAGTTTAAAATTGAGCATGGACTTCCAATTGATGTCACTATATTGTATAGTGAAATGCCTCTCGGGTTAGATTATGACTATGTTCGAAAAATGGAGGCAAGGTATACTTGGAACAAGGGAAAGAGAAATTTTGAAGATGCAAAGCAGGCAGAAGCAAGAGGAGAAATAGTATACTAAGCTACTCAGAAAGAAGAAGAAATAGATGGGGATAACTACTTATAAGTCTATTATGTTTCCATTTCAAAGGTTATTTTGCTTCATTTAGGAGGAGAAGTATGTTTGTTTAATATAATTTGCATGTAATGTTCAATTAAGTATGTTGAAGTTATGTTTAAATACCTTTCTCTATCTTATAAGTCCTAGCTTAATTCCTAATTTAATGGAATAAAGCAACCACAACGCTCTGAATCAAGATGATCAATAAGAATACGGATTTAAATGGACCAAAAGTTAAAGTTTTCTAGGCTAATTCTAAATAAACCAGTCTCAATGTCTAAATTCTATTTGCGTATTCTAAACTAGTCCTTAACTTAAAAACTTAACTTTAACTCCTTATGAAGATTAATTCTCTATACCACCTCTAACTCTTTATAAAAATGGACGAAAAGCACCTAAGTTAGTCAAGTTCACAAACTGAATTTGCGAAAGGATTATCTTAGAATTTGACTAGTATTACTAAAAGTAATAAGGCTAAACCAAGGGAGCAAAATTGAAGACTCTAGGCGGAGAAAATCTAAAGGCAAGGTAGAAGAGATTGTCTCTGCATTATTAAGATATGTTAAAGAGGTTTCTTAATTGCAAGGATTGCGATCACAATGGCTTGCGATCATAAAGAAAAATTCCTAAAGAAAAATTCTTAAGATTCCTCAGCATAGAAATAGTAGTCGCAACGGCTTGCGATCACAAAAATATTCCTAAAGATGTGTTGATTTCATCAACTAGGGTCATGTGATGTAGAGATAATCATCTACATCGCATCCATTACTATAGATGTCCAAATTGCTCTAATGAAGTTTTTCTACATCCTAACCAGGCTCAATATTTATCCTATTGTAATCTAAGAAGAAAAGAAAATGAGAAACTATGTCCTTGCGCTAAAAGAATTATCCAGTTTAAGATTGAGAAAGGGTTATCTCTTGATGCTAAGATTTATCTCGAGGAAATGCCATATGGTTCCGACTATCTTTATGTTCAAAGAAGAGAGACAAGGTATCACAGAAAGAGAGGTAAGGGGCACTATGAGGAAATGGAACAAAGGGATGCTGAAGAAGGGATAGAGAACTAGGATGTTTAAATGATATCTAAAGGTTTCAGAAGAATAGAAACTTAGAACCCATCTAGACTTTTCGATTTCTTATGATGTTTTCTCTATTATTTTCTATGTTGAATCTCAGTCCTAGCATGTAAATCTAATTCCGAAGTTTTAATGAACTTTCATTATCTAAAAACAGAATCAGTAGTAGCACTATTTGCCAAAAAAATCCACTGCAATGTTATCTAAATGTCCTATTAATCAACTTAGTTATGGACTGAAAGTTAAACATGAGTATGCATATGAGGTTAGTGAAATTCATTTTTGTTGCAGCCAAAGTCCGATTAAGGTTGGAAAACAGATCTAGAAAGATTAATCAAAGGGTAAAACATTTTATAAAAGAAAACAGAAAAAAGGATCATTATGGGTCTTCCTTGTGTACTTATCATATTCCTCCCATTACAAATCCCTCCTAGCTTAGGACTTAACACAAGCATGAGACTACTCGCAAATCATTGAAGTTCAAAGAGAATTTTTGATGAAAGATTGAAGGAAGAGGATGAAGGAAAAGAGTCGTTGAGACAGCAAGGATGAGGAGAGAGAAGAGACAACTTTTTTCTAAATGGATACCTTTTAATGGAACATGATTGGTGCTCTGTTCTATAGTTAGTGTGTGCTCAGTTCTGTGCTCGGTTCTCCTGTTATTCTAAATTGACGTTATGTGCTTGACTGATTACCATCAAGTTGAGATGTGTTCACTAAGTATGAAATTTAAGTGGCGATCAGCTGTACAGTAGGGAACATATATCTAACTCTTCGGGAAATAGATTAGGTAGCTTAGTTTGGACTTAAGATTGTTAGGGACTCTCAGTTTTTTTCTGTTTGCTCTTTTGGTTTAGGCGTCCTGGATTTTTTATGCATTTCACTCTCTTTATGGTATACCGTATACTAGTTCATCCTTTAATGTATCTTCATTTTCCCTTGGCTTTCTATCCGTTCTCAAAAATTGACTAATTCTACACATTGCAGAATGCATACGAGATCGCGTTATTTTTCTGGATAACCGAATGGATAAATTCGCAACGAATCCCTATATCAATGATATTTAGCTTTTGATTTATAAAAGTTCCGACTGAATAACGGTATGGATAAGTTTTCTAGGGATCCCTATATCAATGACGTTTAACTACTGGGATTTGCTTATTATATGACTGGTTAGTGATCCTTATGAATGTGAACATGTTTTAGTGCTTATTAGTTCACTTGCAAAGTTTATTTTGAATTAAAGGGACCTAAATTTTTTCCTGCATATTCTTTTCTTTTGTGAAAAGACGAGGGTACCCAAATACACCACAATCTTTAAATTATATACCTATAAGTCCTCTTACCGAAAGTGATTGTCTATGGATAAAGTCGAGACAATACTACAAATCGGTAATCACACTTTGTGTGATCGTCTATGGATACGAGATTGAGACAATACAACAATCAAAGTGTGATTACTTGATAATAGGTTCGGACTTAACCAAACTCTATAGGATCACTATCAAGTAATACGGAGTTAACGTTTGTGTATTTTACTTTTAATTATAATAAACAATTATAATTGCAAAAATAGAAAAGTAAAAGACACAGTGAGATTTTGTTAACGAGGAAACCGCAAATGCAGAAAAACCCCGGGACCTAGTCCAGAATTGAATACTCTAAGAATTAAGCCGCTATACAAAATCTAACAAACTTCGTATACTTGAGACCAAGCAACTAAACCTATAGTTCACATAGTTTCTTCAGTATCCATGCGCTTCTGACATTCAATACGTGCACGCACTGGAACAATTCCTTTGGATCGTATTCCAAACAGTAAAGGAACAACAAATTTGTTTGGTAACAACTCCCATGATTCTTTCAGATGAAGATATCTCAAGTCATAAGCAAAGGCTCTTCTGTTTAACTAATAAACTCCTTTGCCTGGTTAGATCAATCTATCCAACAACTACCGAAGTAGCAAAGTTTATATTTGCAATCAATCAATATAGAATCAAACAAGAAACTATAAGGTGATGCCGATCTTACACAACTAATTAATCGAATAAATCTGATCCTAGTTGGATCTTAGCCGATCAAGGTTTTTGCACACCCAAAGATATAGAAACCAAATCAGAAATCTTCTTTGTCTTCAAATCTTCTTTAATCTTCAATAAACACCTGCACAACACCACTTGAATCTCTTGTGATCAATCATGCACATAGCGGAGTCTGTTAACAATGGATTATCACAAGACATCTTTAGATCTACAAAAAGTTCTAAAGATCCCGTTGACACTTCGATCTAGTTTGAGTGAATCTTATATCAGAAGAGAAGATTCTCAAGAATAAACAAACTAGGTGCAATCAAAGTTCAACAACCGTTAGTCAATCAAATCAATCCAAAACTAAAATAAACTGCAATTATCGATTTTCCCACCAACGGTACTCGTAGATCGCTTCTTGATCCCACAGAAGTCTTTAAACGAGCGGTCGTAAGATATTTCGCCTAATTAGGGTATTTTCCTCTCCGAATAGATGGCTCCACCAGAAACAACAAAAAGATAAAGTTTGCCTGGCTCTTAGGATAGTTTGCTCGAAATGCAAACTTGGGTATTTATAGACCAAGGATGTTTGGACACCAAGGAATTACCAAAACCGAATTATTCTTTAGATATGCAATAAATGCCCAAATCGGTTTTTATAATTCCTGGAAATGCTTTGTCCAATATTTCCGAAATCTCACTAGAAAATCTCCAATTAGTAAATGCACATTACCAATTTTTATTTTCCAGAGATATGCATTTAATTGATGGTAATTAAAAGCATACAAAACTAACAACCTTAATTAAAAGATTCTTAATTTTTTTCGGTCCGGGATCTCCTTGAGTAATTAAGGAATATCTTTGAACAATAAAAGATAAGAGTTACTGATCCTGTTCAACGTATGTCGACATTTTTTCTTTGTAAATCTTCTTTCATATTTACAATATTGGAATCGATTATACCACACTTCTAAACAAGTTTAGAATTGGTTCATCTGTATTCCACGAACAACTATGTGATTGTGTTGTTGGTGGTTTTTAGTTCAAGGGTAAAATCGTGAAACCCTGTATTTATACACTGTCATCCTGCGAAGGAACAAAAGCCATCTGAAAGTGATGAGTGCATAAACCTCTTCGCTCACAGATGTATTGAGCAATTCAATATATTTGTATATATATATATATATAATTCACTCAGAATGGTACATATAACAACAATCCCAAATATTCTATGAATTTTATTTTCCACTAGCATTATTCACTAATGCATTGCCCGCCTAGTATTTTCCTATGCTATGTTCCCTCAGCTGAACTCTCAATATTTGCATGGCATGACAATTAATGTTCACTTGTGGCGGAGTAGCACGAATCTCCCGAAGTGTCAATATTGAGATCTGCATGAAAACACTCACACAGGCTGCATCACTCTCTGATAAAGAGATTTTCGTGTCAACGCACTTTTAATTAAAAGTTAGCACGATTGACACGCTTAAATTCCTTAAGGAAAACCAAGACAGTCCATGACAGTCTTAAGGAGCAATCACGGCCACACGATTTAGCTAGACAATTCAACAAGCTTAGCCTCTTCCCAGCGGAACTAAGCAACCTCAGTATTGTCCACCGGCGGGCCCACTAGCATCCCTGCCGATTGGAATCCCTTTAATTCACCCGCAACACCCCTGATCGTTAGCGAGAACCAGGGTGATCGCGTTGTTGAAAGAAAGCTCAAACGAGCTAAGACCGACCATAACGGTCTCAAATTCATCACATCCGCCCAACTTAGCTAGCCTAGTTTGACGGTCTAGATAGTCCTTCGAATGATCAAAGAGGTGTTGGCGTGTTCACCGATGACCCAACTCCATCCCTGGTCGATCGAGCTTCCCACGGAAAGCCAAGAGTGCATCAAACCGTTTGCTCAAACTAGGGTGAACGCGTTGTTTCGGAAATCATAAAGTTGCGTTGCAGCAGCGCGCTACTGTCGCAAATCGATCACAACCATCAATCTTCTCCAGCCAAATTGAATGGCTTAGATCAAATTTTAGGCGGCCAAATAAATGTCAGCATGCTCACCGGAAGCTCTCCTTTGCGTCTGGCCAATCAGCCCGCTCAAACTAGTGCCCAGTGCTTTCAATCGATTAGCCAAAATAGGGTTGGCCACACGGCTTCTAAACCCTAATTTGAATCAACGGCAGTAAGCAATTACCGTGAATCATCTCGTCCATCCAACTTCGCTAGCCTAGTTGGATGGTCTAGATTTATTTTTAGGAGACCGACAGGGTGATGATGCGATCACCGGCCATCCCTCTTTCACAGGGAACGATCGGCCAAGTCATGACTCGTTCATAGGTTTCCCAAACGATCACTCAAAAGTGGCCATTCGCGCTACTTGTATGATTCAACAACAGTCATTAACTGCCGCAAATCGTCTCAGTCACTCAACTTGGCTAGCCGATTTAAGCGGTCCAGATCTAACCTGGATCGACCAATAGGATTTTAGAATGGCTACCAGTCGCCACTCTCCTATAGGGCCTGACCGGCCACTCCCTTGGATGCGTGCGTAGCTCCAACATACTCCCTGAAAGAGGGCGGTCACGCTCCTTTTAAGACACTAAGCTCCGCGACTAACTTAGACGAGCTCGAAAACAATGATGCTTCATGAACATCGATTATTTTCAGCTGCTTGTTTAAAAGCGATGCTTTATATACATCGATTATAAACGATGTTTTGTAAATATTGATTCCAAATAATTTTGTTATTTGACCTAAAAGCACTATGTGCTGCTTTTAGCGGAAAGTCTCACGACTTGACCCATTTACTCGAGACATCAAACATGTCACAAACTGGGGGATGCTCACTGGGGTATTGGTCTGGCGGTTTATAGCGTGCGGCATGCAATGCGCCCAATACGAGAAAGTGTCAGGAAAGGACGGACGGTTAATAGCAATGAGAGTAGCGGGTGAAAGGGTGACCAGTCTTCCCTCATAATGGAAACGTGATGATCACCACCTTTTGCACAACCCCACTTCTCCACTACCTAACTGCCTCCACTTCCTACGAGATCAGGGTGCGTTCGAACATGACTTGTATAAATAGGATTTCAACCTATTTCAACATAACACAAGTGTTATCAACACAAGTATCTAGCTTACATTCTGCGAGCCAGTTCCACATTCTGATACAAGTCATAAAACAGCCACACCTTCATAATTCAACATTCTTATCTCAAACACCTTCTTCGCTTCCCTCCCTAAGATCAACCCTTCTCTTTCACTTTGTGACCGAATTGAATCTGGAACGACCATTTCTTGGTTTAGGCCAGAGTCTTACAGATTGATTTCTCGAATCTAAAAGTACTCCCGTGCAGTGCATTTATTTAGGGTTTGAATTCGTTTCTCATCAACGCACCCAAATTTACCAAGAACAACAGAATCAGTTTTTACCCCAAAACAACTGGCGACCGCAGTGGGAGATTAATCTCTCGGTTGGAAGATCAATTTTCAATTTCATTTCAATTTTATCAAGTTCAAGATGGTTGGTCTTAAGACTAATTTAACAACTCAAAACGCCGGTCAGAATCTTATAAATGGTGATGATTCTCCCCTCAACGCTATATCTGATCGCACTGCTAATGAAGAAATTCCAACCTTGGTCGAGTTGGGCGACTCTTCTGCTCCATAAATTCCAGCGCTGAGGGATAACCCCTCAAACGATGATCGTCCTCAAGTCAACAGTTTCAATACCAACCAGAGGCCAGTGGACCAGGAAGCAGCTTCTCTAGTAGAAAGTTTATGTGAACTCTTACACCTCTCAAAGGATCAGCGAGCAGAGACATTTACTGCAATTAATCAGATAGCTCTGGATACGCATTTGGTTCCCTTGCATCCAGAAATCTTAAAAACACCAGAGATGTCTGTGAACAATGTTACGTTTACTGGAGACGACATGATTGCAGAGGAGGGCCATAACAGAGCCCTACATGTTACCGCACGCATCAAAGATTCAGAATTCAAAAGGGCTCTCATCGATACGGGAGCGTCCTCGAATGTTATTACGCTTAAAAATCTCAAGATGGCCAAGGTTTAGCCAAACAAATTCGTACGGCAGCCTACCATGATGACATATTTCGAAGGAAACCAAACCAGCACATACGGGTACATCAATTTGAATGTATCAGTAGGACCTGTCCAGTCAAAGGTAAAATTCAAAGTAATAGAGAAGGAGCCAGACTACCACATGATACTGGGAAGACCATGGCTTCATGATAATAAGATCATCCCCTCAACGTATCACCAATGCCTGAAAACTATGCTGAATGAAGAAGTTGTTCGCATCCCAGCGTCATTATCTCCTTATGCACCAATTTGTGGCGTGGAACTGTTTGAGCCAAAGGAAAATTCACGAGATTCATCAAACAAGGTTTACTGCACTCCACTCCCCACATGGGCGTCGATCAAGGAGGAGGACCGGCTTGAATCGCTGAACAGAGAGACTAGGTCTCGCGGCACGCCTCTGCTGACAGGACACGTTAATCCTTCTTCATCAAGCAAAAGCTTAGCTCGTCCTCATACCAAGAGAGAACGGACTTTTGTGGCGAGTCGTGATGAGAAATGGAAAACTGTATACCGGCGCCGCTGTTAGCAATTAACAGGGGGGACTGTTGCCAGTCTCTCCGCCCAATAGAATGCAACAATAACGACAAGCCGCAAGAAGAAGTACCAGATGCTCCATGGAAGTTGCAGGATGGCACCGACTCCACAACCGATGAACTTGAAATCGTCAACATTGGGAATGAAGACTCTCAAAGGCCTATCTCCATCAGTTCGGCTCTATGTGTAGACGAATGCACAAAACTTGTGAATCTTCTTAAGGAGTATCAAGACATATTCGCATGGACATATGAGGAAATGCCCGGCTTGGATGAAAAACTGGTCACTCATCATCTACATATGATACTTGGATCCAAGCCAGTCAAACAATCTCTAAGGAAGTTCAGACACGATGTAGAGGAACAAATCAAGACTGAGATTCATAAGCTATTAGCCGCTGGCTTCATCAAGCCCATTAACCATTCTACCTGGTTAGCCAACGTGGTTCCCGTAAAGAAGAAGAGATGTCAAATTAGGTGTTGTGTTGATTTCATAGATCTGAACAAATGCTGCCCTAAGGATGATTTTCCCCTTCCTAACATCGACATGCTAGTAGACTCTACCAGCGGACATGGCATGTTCTCCTTCATGGATGGGTACAGCGGCTACAACCAGATAAATATGTATGAGCATGACGCAAGTAAGACAGATTTTCGAACCCATCTCGGAAACTTTTATTATACTGTGATGCCTTTTGGTTTGAAAAATGCTGGTGCTACATACCAACGCGCCATGACTGCGTTTTTCCATGGCATGATGCACAAACAAGTTGAAGATTATGTAGATGACATAGTAATCAAATCAAAAACTCGAGCGCCCCACACAGACGTTTTGCAGCAAGTGTTCGAAAGATGCCGTGAATACAAACTGAAGATGAACCCTTTGAAATGTGATTTTGGGATCTCTTCTGGCAAATTTCTGGGATTTCAAGTAACTGCTAAAGGAATCAAAGTAGATCCGGCCAAGTCTCAAGCTATCCTCACGATGCCTCCTCCGCGAATTGTGAAAGAACTCCAGAGCTTCATGGGCAAGGTAAACTAAAAAGATGAGGGTACCCAAATATACCTCAATCTAAAACTTTTCCACCTATAAGTCCTTTTTCTGAAAGTGATTGTCTATAGACCGAGTCGAGACAATACAACTAATCGGTTCACACTTCGTGTGATCGTCTATGGATACGAGATCGAGACAATACGACAACAAGATAACTTGTGTGATTGACTATGGATACAAGATCGAGACAATACAACAACGAAGTATGTTTACTTGATAAATGGTTCGGACTTAACCAAACACAATAGGATTACTATGAAGTAAATAGGAATTAACGTTTGTGTATTTTACTTCTAATTATAATAAAACAATTATAATTGCGGAAATAGAAAAGTAAAAGACACAGCAAGATTTTGTTAACGAGGAAACCGCAAATGCAGAAAAACCTCGGGACCTTGTCCAGAATTGAATACTCTCAGGATTAAGCCGCTATACAAAATCAAACCAACTTCGTATAGTTGAGACCAAGCAACTAAACCTATAGTTCACCTAGTTCCGTCTGTATCCCTGCGCCTCCAACTTGTAAATAAGTCACGCACTTGGAACAATTCCTTTTGTTCGTATTCCAAACAGTAAAGGAACAACAAATCTGTTCGGTAACAACTCTTTTCAACCAAGTGATATGAGTTTGACAAAAGGATATTCCGTTTATCCCAATAAACTCCTTTGTCAGGTCCTTAGATCTATCCAATAACAATTACCAAAGTAATTGTCAAGATTTTGCAATCAATACTTTGAATCACAAAGAATTGTATTGATGCCGATCTACTCAACTAATCAATCCAATCTACCACAAGGATAAACCGATTATAGTTGGATCATATTTACCCGAAACAAGTATTGTGCACACCAAAGATTATGAACCCAAATCAGAAATCTTCAAAGTCTTCTTTGTCTTCAAATCTTTTTAGATCTTTAATAAACACCTGCACACAATCAACTTGAATCTATTGTGATCAATCACACACAGAACGGAGTCTGTTGACAATGGATTATCACAAGACGTCTTTAGATCTACAAGCAGTCTAAAGATCCCCGTCGAAAATTCGATCTAGTTTGAGTGAATCTTATATAAGAAGAGAAGATTCTCAAGCATAAACAAACTAGGTGCAATCAAAGTTCAACAACCGTTAGTCAATCAAATCAATCGAAAACTAATAATAAACCGCAATTATCTAGTTTCCCACCAACAGTACTAATAGAGCTTCTCAATCCCAAAGAAGTCTTTAAACCGAGCGGCCGTAAGAGATTTCTCCTAATTAGGTTACTTTCCTCTCCGAATAGGCGGCTCCACCAGTAACAACACAACTAGGTAGTTTTGATGGCTCTGAGGATTAGTTTGCTCGAAATGCAAACTTTGATATTTATAGACCAAGGAAGTTTGGACACCAAGGAATTTCCAAAACCGAAAATATTTTCAAGATATACAATATATTCCAAATTCGGTTTCCATAATTCCTGGAAATGCTTTGTCCAAAAGTTGACCGAAATCTCACAGAAAATCTCCAATTAGTAAATGTACATTATTAATTTTTATTTTCCAAATATAAAATTAAAAACCTTTATTATAAGATTCTCAATTTATTTTCGATCTGGGATTCTCCTTTAGCTATTAAGGAATATCTTTGAACAATAAAAGATAAGCGTTACTGCACGTGTTCAAAGTATGTCGACATCTTTACTTTGTAAGTCCTCTTTCATACTTACACTCTTGGAATCGATTTGCCACACTTCCAAACGAGTTTAGAATTGGTTCATCAGTCTTCCAAGAACTATGTGATTGATTATCCTATCAAATCACTAAACATGGGTTTCACGGTTCTACCAAAACAAGTTTCGGTTCTACCTCCATGTGGGTACTGGAATTAGTCACACTAGCTTTCCAAAATTCGGTTGACTAGGTACTAGGATCGGTTCCCACATATCTATGGTATCTAACTTGTATTTGTTGCACATGTCCATAGGATCGGTTCCCAATGTCCAAAAACGTGTTGCACATGTTCATAGGATCGGTTCCCAATATCTAGAAACTTGCTGCAACTCGTACAAGGATTGATTCCCCTCTTATGATCGGTTGCACCTCTTACTAGGATCGGTTCCCCTTTGCCGAGAGTTGGTCATACCAATAACACTAAATCGATCATACCGTCTCAGGTGATTACTTAAGATCAGTTTAACTAATAAAAGTCTTACCAATACAAAAGTCAGGCCTTGTGAATAGTTTTACCAAGAACATAAGCAAGTCATGAGCGGTTATACTAATCACACATATTGGTAGTTCAAAATATATGCAATGAATAAAAATACCAATAAGCCTAGCGATTTCCCTTTCGATTCACAAAACAAGTTCATGAATTTACTTCCTTTAAACGAATGTAAAACATTGTTTCCTAGGATGAAATCTTCACCTCATACCCATACATAATCACAATAGCATTCAAACGATTATGTCGATGTCTTATATACGAAGTTCAAAAGATAAGCGTTATACTTCGTATTATATTCCTTAACACTATGTCTAACTAGAGTATAATCATTCATAGCTTCGCAGTTATGTTTTCGATATGCACGACTTGAAAGATACGTTAGGGAATGAAACAGTTCAAGTCAAATATTACTAACCTCAAGTGGAAGGATTATGTTGTCGTTGTAGCTCCGTACTTCTTCACATTCTTCAAGTCTTCACGTAATACTTGTAATGTCTCATATCCTAATACTTTTAAGCTAACCTATACGAAGTTGACTCTAGTACATAATCAAGAGACTCTTTAAATGAGTTTTGATTCACTAAAATATGACAACCAAACTTGACATACCAACACTTGTCGGGTTCAACCGAGCTATGCTCTAACATAAACTACATTCGGTGTTTTATACCTGGTTTGGCTCAGCTTGTCGCTTCATTCACCCCCTTGCTGAAAAAGGGAGCAAGCTTCATTTGGACCACGAAGCAACAAGAAACGTTTCAGAAGATCCAACAAATATTGTCATCACCAGCCGTTATGAAATCTTCCATACAAGGAAGACCGCTATGCCTCTACACTGCTTCTAGCGATGCTGCAATTGGGGCCCTCCTTGCTTAAGAAGATGATGAATGGATTGAACACCCTATATACTACTTCAGTCGTACTTTGAGGGATGCTGAACTCAGGTATCCTAAGGCAGAAAAGGCATGTGTAGCCCTAGTTCACGCTATTTATAAATTCAGACATTATCTGCTATCGAACAAAGTGGTGCTAATAGCTAGAGCTGATCCTGTCAAATTCTTACTCTCAAAGCCGGCCTTGATAGGTATGCCGGCCAAATGGTTACTCCAAATGTCAGAGCTCGACATAACGTGCACTCCTCCGAGATCTATTAAAGGCCAAGCAGTAACAGATCTACTAGCAGCATTCCCAGGGGAAGGTACAACCGCGCTACATGAAGACCTTCCTGGGGAATTTCAATAAATCTCTTTTGTCAAAGAGGAAACGTGGCTATTGTATTTCGACGGTTTTGCTACCCCTAGCAGTAATATTGGAGGAGCGGGCGTAGTTCTAGTATCTCCAACTGGTGAAGTCTTTTCGTATTCTTTCAAGCTGGACTTTCAGTGCACTAATAATTCAGCAGAATACGAAGCTTTCCTCATAGTGTTGTCACTAGCCAAGAAAGCAGGAGCTACACACCTACAAGTAAGGGGCGACTCTAAGCTATTGGTCAGTCAGATGAATAGAGTATACTCACTCAAAGAGGTAACACTAGCCCCTTATAGATCTGAGGCGCAAAAGCTATTGAACTACTTTGCTGATGCAACCATAATCCATATTGGCCGCAGTAACAACAAACACGCCGATTGCCTAGCTACGTTAGCCTCGAAGCTGCAATTCGAAGGTTTGGAAGAGACCTTGATCGTGAGGAGGCGGAATGTGGCATCAACATGGCTTTCGCAGTCCAAAGATACTGAAGCCAACGATTGGAGAACTCCGATTATTCAAGAGCTTAATAGTTCGCTTTCCCAAGGGAAGGTTAGTCTCAAAACCCTGCAAAACTTTTTCATGCTTTATGGAGTATTATACCATCGGAATCCAGATGGGTCTCTGTCAAGATGTCTCGGAGATGAAGAAGCACAGCTGCAACTTAACCGCATTCATGTGAGGTCTGTGGACAAACTTTAGTGGTGACTCTTTACCGACGTCTTCAATGCCATGGCTACTACTGGCCGGATATGGAGACCCAAGCCCGAGCGCTCCAAGGGTCCTACTCAAATTGTCAAGCGCCACCATATAAATTGGAAGTTCTTAACATTGGATATGCTGAGGACTGGCGAGAGACATACGTCAACTATCTCCGTGACGGTATGCCTCCCGCTAACAAGAAGGATGCAGCCAAGATGAAGCAAAGGGCCAAAAGATTCGTGTTTCATGACGGAATCCTATACCGCAAAAGATTTGGAGGCGACCTGCTACGATGTTTGGAAAAGTCTGAAATCCCGACTATGCTGAAAGAAACACAAGAAGGTGAACACCAAGGGAAGAAGAAGTTATTCCTTCAAGTGCACGAAAAGTATTACTAGCCAACTATGGAGGATGATGCAGCGGCATTTGTTCAGAAATGCCATGAATGTCAGATTCATGGGAATCTCATCCACACGCCTTGTAATCCCCTTCATTCGGTAAGTATCCCGTGGCCTTTCTACAGCCGGGGACTTGATATTATTGGGAAAATCAATCCGCCATCATCGAAACAGCACGAGTACATCATAACTGCGACAGAATACTTTACCAAATGGGTTGAAGCTATTCCCTCCGAGGAACCACTGGAGCAACAATTGCAGCATTCATTAAGGAATACATCATTTGTCGGTTTGGTGTACCTAAGCACATCATTACTGATAACGGTACTCCCTTCGCTAACAAACAAGTATAGGAATTTCTTGAAGAATATGGAGTTAAGCAGGTCTTCTCCACTCCTTACTACCCTCAAGGGAATGGGCAATCCGAAAGCACTAAAAAGACTCTTATTCGAATTCTCAGTCGAACAGTGCATGACAATCCCAAGACGTGGCATGAACAACTGCCTATGGCACTATGGGCATATCGGACGGCACCTAGGAGCGCTACCAACATTTTTCCATATTCACTTGTTTATGGCGCAGATGCAATTCTCCCAGCAGAGATTAAATTCCCGTCGGCTAGGATTGCAGCAGCAAGTGGATTTCAATGGAATGAGGTCGAAGCATCGAGTTCCAGAATAGCGGAGTTAGATACTCTGGACTTCGGGAGAATTAAAGAAGAAGAGCATGCTCAAGCATACAGAAAAAGGATCTCCAAAGCATATGATAAAGCCGTAAAACCTGAGTTTTTCAAATAGGAGATCTGGTATTAAAGACTGCTAAGCACATTCAGCAAGACATGTCCTCGCCAAAGTTTTCTCCAAAATGGGAAGGTCCTTACGTGATCACCAAAGCATATAGCAGTGGGTACTACAAGATTGTCAAAGAGGATGGATGCAAATTGGAGGTGGTCATCAATGGAAAATGGCTCAAGGCATATTACGCCTGACCATTATTCCATCCCTCGCCATCTCATAACACGGTCAATCACGCACTCTTCATTCCTCTCATATCTGAATTATCAAAGTTTTCATTAGTTAAAGCATGTTAATGTAAACTCCATTTATTTAACAAAAACCTAATGCAATTCATTTTCCAAAATAGTGTTCAAAATCTAAGACAAAATAAGAATGATCAAACATTCTCACACCCACTTATTTAAAACAATAAAATACAAGTACGGCTTAGAAAAGGCCGTCCAACAAGTTGTAGTCCCTTGAAAGCATCATTTTTAGCCTATCCTGATACCTTTCAGTCCTACTCTTCAAGTCTTGGATCGCCTGCTCCACTTTCTCGGATTCCACGGCCAAAGCATTCTCCTCCTCCAATATTGCTTTCGTAGCTGGAACGACATTGGCGATGATGCTAGCTCGATCAACTTTGATGATGTCGAGGCGCTGCCAAAACAAGCTCACGTTGAACTCCATGGATTCGCAGGTAGATAACATGTTTTCCCACTTTTCAACAGTTGATTCAGCAACATCACGAATAGATGTATCTTCCATCTCTGCAATCATGGACAGAAGGCAGTTCACCGTAGTGACCAAAGGAGACGAACAATGTCGCACCACATTCCTGGTAGCAATGTGGCCATACATTCTCCATATTTTTTTGTATAAAGGCACAAACTCCTTCCATACTAAGAACTTACCAACAGTTCGGTAACTAGAAGATAAACACTTCATGTGAATATCAAATGGCAAGCTTGCATTGGGATACTCATACGAGGAGATACCCAAATAAGCGTCTTCCAGGTCTGCAGCAGTAGGTGTGTCTGAGCTTGAAGGAAGAGGATTGGCCAGATCATCATCATCAACCACTGTTACATATGTTCCAACAGGGTACCTCTACAACAACAAGAAATTTTTTCACCTACAATCATGACAAATAAAAGCTCATTCACCAGTGAAAGTCATACCGGTATGATCTTCTTGACTCGGAAGATCCGGACAGGGGACTCGTCACGGGACCCAGGGATTCATCCTCTCTGAAAAATGATGTTAGACGTCAAAAAAGAAAAGGAAGAATTACCACTTCAAAATCAGGAGATAATCAAAGTCATACTCTGGATACAAGCCGCCTGTGTTTGGTAAAATAGTCTGGCTGAGTCGAAGAGGATCCACTCCTGTCTGACATGATGGAAAGATATGGATTCAGCAGGGGAGTCTCTATTCCGAAACGAGAAGAACGTTTTAGTTTCACCTATATATGTATATATGCTGCAGAAACCCTAAGAGGAAGCATATGCTGAACGACTACAACAAGATTTATCCGATAGACGGGGATTCAACGCCGACCAAATCGTATTTAAACCCTAATTAAAGTCGGGAGTAGACCATTAGATAGTCAAAGGAGAATGCTTTCATCCCAGCAAAGCTTACTGGCAGAGCATGCTCGCTGGTGTGACCAGACTAAAATCAGCGTACCCGAAAGATACAATCGTGATCAGGCTGTCAGACAACCGTCATTTCTCTGGTAATGTTTATTCACCTTAACTTCATCATTTTATCTCTTGAATGTCACCATCTAGTGCTTACCCCGCAACAAAGTCACTGTTACATACTAAGCAGGGGACTTAATGTTGAAGGTGGTTTTTAGTTCAAGGGTAAAATCGTAAAACTTTGTATTTAATACACTGTCATCATGCGAAAGAACAAAAACCATCTGAAAGTGATGAGTACATAAACCTCTTCGCTCATAGATGTATTGAGCAATTCAATATATTTGTATATATATATATATATATATATAATTTACTCAGAATGGTGCAAATAGAAACAATCCCAAATATTCTATGAATTTTATTTTCCACCAGCATTATTCACTAATGCATTGCCCGCCTAGTATTTTCCTATGCTATGTTCCCCAGCTGAACTCTCAATATTGGAATGACATGACGATTAATGTTCACTCGTGGCGGAGTAGCACGAATCTCCCGAAGTGTCAATATTGAGATCTGCATGAAAACACTCACACAGGCTGCATCACTCTCTGATAAAGAGATTTTCATGTCAACGCACTTTTAATTAAAAGTTAGCACGATTGACACACTTAAATTCCTTAAGGAAAACCAAGACAGTCCATGACAGTCTTAAGGAGCAATCACGGCCACACGATTTAGCTAGACAATTCAACAAGCTTAGCCTCTTCCCAGCGGAACTAAGCAACCTCAGTATTGTCCACCGGCGGGCCCACTAGCATCCCTGCCGATTGGAATCCCTTTAATTCACCCGCAACACCCCTGATCGTTAGCGAGAACCAGGGTGATCGCGTTGTTGAAAGAAAGCTCAAACGAGCTAAGACCGACCATAACGGTCTCAAATTCATCACATCCGCCCAACTTAGCTAGCCTAGTTAGACGGTCTAGATCTTCCTTCGAATGATCAAAGAAGTGCTGGCATGTTCACCGGCGACCCAGCTTCATCCCTGGTCGATCGACCTTCCCACGGAAATCCAAGAGTGCATCAAACGGTTTGCTCAAACTAGGGTGAATGCGTTGTTTCGGAAACCCTAAAGTTGCGTTGCGGCAGCGCGCTACTGTCGCAAATCGATCACAACTATCCATCTTCGCCAGCCAAATTGAATGGCTTAGATCAAATTTTAGGCGGCCCAATAGTTGTCAGCATGCTTACCGGCAGCTCGCCTTTGCGTCTGGCCAATCGGCCCGCTCAAACTAGCGCCCAGTGCTTTCAATCGATTAGCCAAAATAGGGTTGGCCACATGGCTTCTAAACCCTAATTTGAATTAACGGCAGTTAGCAATTACCGCAAATTATCTCGTCCATCGAACTTCGCTAGCCTAGTCGGATGGTCTAGATTTATTTTCAGGAGACCGACAGGGTGATGCCGCGATCACCGGCTATCCCTCTTTCACAGGGAATGATCGGCCAAGTCATGACTCGTTCATAGGTTTCCCAAACGATCACTCAAAAGTGGCCATTCGCGCTATAGCAGTCATTAACTGCCGCAAATCATCTTAGTCACTCAACTTGGCTAGCCGATTTAAGTGGTTCAGATCTAACCTGGATCGACCAATAGGATTTTAGAATATCTACCAGTCGCCACTCTTCTATAGGGCCTGACCGGCCATTCCCTGAGATACGTGCGTAGCTCCTACCGACTCCCTGAAAGAGGGCGGTCACGCTCCTTTTAAGACACTAAGCTCCGCGACTAACTTAGACGAGCTCAGAATCAATGATGCTTCAAGAACATCGATTATTTTCAGCTGCTTGTTTAAAAGTGATGCCTTATATACATCAATTATAAATGATGTTTTATAAATATTGATTCCACAAATAATTTTGTTATTTGACCTAAACGCACTATGTGCTGCTTTTAGCGGCAAGTCTCACGACTTGACCCATTTACTCGAGATATCAAACATGTCACAAAATGGGGGATGCTCACTGGGGTATTGGTCTGGCGGTTTACAGCGTGCGGCGTGCAACGCGCCCATTAGGAGAATGTGTTAGGAAAGGACGGACGGTTAACATCAATGAGAGTAGTGGGTGAAAGGGTGACTAGTCTTTCCTCATAATGGAAACGTGATGATCACCACCTTTTGCACAACCCCACTTCTCCACTACCTAACTGCCTCCACTTCCTATGAGATCAGGGTGCGTTCGAACATGACTTGTATAAATAGGATTTCAACCTATTTCAACACAACACAGGTGTTATCAACACAAGTATCCATAAAACACCAAGAACTGATAGCTTACATTCTGCGAGCCAGTTCCACATTCTGATACAAGTCATAAAACAGCCACACCTTCATAATTAAACATTCTGATCTCAAACACTTTCTTCGCTTCCCTCCCTAAGATCAACCCTTCTCCTTCCCTTTGGGACCGAATTGAATCTGGAACGACCATTTCTTGGTTTAGGCCAGAGTCTTACAGATTGATCTCTCGAATCTAAAAGTACTCCCGTGCAGTGCATTTATTTAGGGTTTGAATTCGTTTCTCATCAACACACCCAAATTTACCAAAAACAACAGAATCAGTTTTTACCCCAAAACAGATTGATCAAATATCAAATCACTAATCATGGGTTTACGGTTCTACCAAACACAAGGATCGGTTCTACCTTAATATAGTTACTGGGACCGGTTACATCAGTTACCAGGATCGGTTACGTCAATTACCAGGACCGGTTACCATATTCTCATGATATTACTTATGATCGGTTACACAAGTCACTAGGATCGGATACACCAATTACCAGGACGGTTACGCCAATTACAAGGATCGATTACACAACTCTTTTGTGATTGGTCATACCAATTACTAGGATCGTTTACACCAATTACAAATATCGATCATACCATCTTAGGTGATTACTTAGGATCGGTTACACTAATAAAAGTCATACCATTACATAAGTCAGGCACTTAGACTAGTTTTACCAAGATACATAACAAGTTATGATCGGTTCTACTAACTCACACATATTGGTAATCCAAAGATATGCAATGAATAACAATACCAATAAGCCTAGCGATTTCCCTTTTGATTCATAAAACAAGTTCATGAATATACTTCCTTTAAACAAATGTAAACATTGTTTCCTAGGAAGAAATCTTCCCCTTTACCCATACACATAATCACAATAACATTCATACGATTATGTCGATGCCTTATATACGAAGTTCAAAAGATAAGTGTTATACTTCGTATCCTAATTCCTTAACACTATGATCATGTGATCATGTCTCACTACTAGAGTATAATGATTTACAGCTTCGCAATTATGTTTTCAATATAGCACGACTTGAAACATACGTTAGGAACGAAACAGTTCAAGTCAAAATATTACTAACCTCAAGAGGAAGGATTATGTCATCGTTGTAGCTTGTTACTTCTTCACATTCTTCAAGTCTTCGAGAAATACTTGTATGTCTCATAATCCTAATCTTTCTAGTCTAACCTATATTAAGTTGTCTCTAGTTACATAATCAAGCGACTCTTTAATTGAGTTTTGATTCACTAAAATATGACAACCAAACTTGACATACCAACGCTTGGTGGGTTCAACCGATCTATGCTCTAACAATCTCCCCCTTTGTAAATTTTAGTGACAAAACTCTTAATACATATGGATAAACAAATTACAAGAATTCATTACACATACGCTTGATTCCAAGTTTCAACATCACAATACCCTGCATATATTCAATCCATAAATACCGTTGTTGACATTTGAATAACAAAGCTAATACTCCCCCTAAAGGAAAGATAGGTATATTTTCAATCCGAACATTGTTATTCTCCTTTTGTAGTCAAGATAACTACAATAGCAATATGATATGTTTCTCTCCCTTAATCCATGCTTTACTCTTTCGTTAGATATAATGTTTAAGCACAATTGTCCTTTCCTTAGTGATTACAAATCACTTGTTTACTCTATATATTTCTCCACCTTTTTGTCACAAAATGACAAAGGTTCGAGCAAATAAAGGTCAAATCGAAAGGATCTTACAAATCTAAAAGAATTGTACAACCTATAAGAGTTAAGCACGAAAGGTTTCGCATACCATTTTAGATAACCAGTATCAAAACCGAAACTACAAGTAATTTGGTTTTAAAATGTTATCAAGGAAACAATTTCCCGAAGAAATTTTCCCTAATAGTTTAACAAATTGACTAAGAAACTTAGTTCCCTTGCTAAACCGATTGCACAAATATAATCGCTTATTTCGATAAGACCAAAATAAAGATTAGAATTAACTTTACTTTTCTCATCAGACTCTAATTATTCAGACAATAACTTAGACCTTACACTTTAGACAAGATAAGTACTAGGTTAGTTAACTAGTATTTCTTGTCAAGGCATTCAATTAGACTTGAATAACCGAATCCTTTACTTTGATAAGTCTAACTAAGATCAGAATTAACTTAGTTTCTCTTATCCGGAATCGAATTGGACTAAACAAATGATCCCGTATTTTGTTAAGCCATAAACAATACATACAAACCAAATAAATTGACTTGCATAATTATTTCTCTTAACCGGAAGCAATTGAAACAAACATAGACATTATAGCACCGCAATTGCACTGAAATTTCGTTAAGCCAAAAACAATTGATACCAAACAATAACGAAAGATATCAAACCAGTTTTTATTAAACGGAAACAATTGAATCACACATACACACATAATGGAATAAACATCAATTGTACCGAATTTTGTTAAGCAAAAGCAAAATATATGCAATAAAATCAATCTTTTCTTAAACAGGAAAACGATTAACTAACAAAATCGTTACCTCAGATTCTGCATCCTCTTCTCCGCAGAAAGATATATCATTAAGCGCAAGTTCAAGTTACAACTCTCCCCCATTATGTTGGCATCCTCTCGCAAGAACAAAAGAACAACAACAAAAGAAATCTTTACCAGAGAAAGGTTGAATCGTTTTTAACTAATGCGTGCAAATAGCAAAAGTTGAAAACCCGAAACACATATGTTTATGCTAAACACAACTCATGCAAACACAAATTGATTTAACACATTGTGACTTTTTACATATGAGTCTCAATCGGAACACCTTATGATCCTTTGATAAAGCCTACCAACATGGGCTAGAACTTAATCCCGCTAAATCAAAAATCCACACAAACCATAAGGGTTCACACCATATGAGATCGAATATTAAGGTTAAGAAAACCGAAATCAAACATCCCATAAACACATAACAATAATATAAAGCATTCAAGCACAGGCTATGTAATCGGAAAAACTATCAAACGAAAAATTATAAAATAATAATTTTATTCATTAATAATAGATAGTTTTATTCAGAAATAGACCTTATACAATAATTGAAATAATCAAAAACTGATGTCTATTTTGTTGGATTAAGTATTACAACATATAACTTAATCTCTAGTGGTGCTCTTATTGTTCACTGAAGTTTCTTCAGTGTTTAAACTCTTGAAGCATGTCTCAAGGGACTTGTCTGCAACCACTTCCTTTTTCTCAAGTTTTTCAACTTGATCATACCAACAAGATCAGCTTTTGTTTCTTCAATTCTATCCTTGAGCCAATCTTGATGACGGATCGTCATTATGAGGTTCATTCTTAGTTCTTCAAAGCCTTGGATATAGTCAATCATACTATCATAACGTATCCACTTGGTCTTTGTTGGATCTTGAAGGTTGTAAGCCAACAGACATGACTCATCTTGAGATCCAGCAGAACTATCAGAATCATAATCAGACATGATTTTTGATATGATTTTCTTCTTCCTTTTTGTATTGATTCCTTGACAATCCTTAACCTTTTGAGCTTCCTCCTTATTGACCTTTGTAATACTGCGAGTTATTGGAGGCATGCTAGGTATTTAAATAAGGATTGATCAGGGTTTCTTAATACAAGCAAGAGATTGTTTCTCTTAAGAAGAGACAATTTTCGAACCGAAAATACTTGGGAAATTCTGAAAATATACACAAAATATTTTTTGTTTCCTTTGTCCGAACTTGTCATGCTGGAAGGTTTATTAAAATTCCAAAATTTCAAATAAAACCTATTTTTGGAAGATCATGGTAAACATGAACAAATTTTTAGACAAAAATGGATTCGCGGTTATCCAGAGATTGTCACATAATTTTATGATACAAAACACAAATTAAAAAAATTGTGCTCTTGTTTTATGTGCTTATCATCCCAAAAGTTATGAGCACGAACTAGGATGAGTGTGCACAGTCTCCATACAACTAGGTTGCATCGGAGTAAGCCTTTTCTTGCTTACAGCGAGTATCAGAAACATAGTTCATGTTTCTCTTTGGAAATTTCTTCCCAGAGTATTTTCTCCCAAAAGGATGATCCTTCCTTGATCTAAAGGTATGATCATGTGGAGAAATAGTACTGATGTGAGAATTTTCAGAGATAGATAAATCTCTCTTAATTCTGTCGATCAGATTTTCATAAGATTTTCTCATTCTAAGGATTTCCTCATGATGTACATCAGTATGATTATTTGAAACAATTATCGGAAATTCGTGATTGTTTCTTTTGGCAGGGATTTTCTCTTCTCTTGTCTTCTGAAATCGTTCTTCATGTGAGCAGGGACTACTTCGACATGAGTGAGGAGGAATTTTTTTCCAGAACCGATTATCAACTCTTACTCCTGATTTTTTTAAGTTGACGTTATCGGATTTGGGTATATACTGTCTTTTTACTGAGGAATGATCTTTCAGTTTTTTAAGACAAGAAACTTCTTTTAATACTTTTACCACTGTATTTTGAAGAAGTGTAAGTTTCTTGTCAAGTGACTGAAAGTTGTATTCCTTAAGATCTCTTTCATGAAATTGGTTCAAAGATTCCTTTGGACAAGATTTCCCTTGATCATCAGTAGATGTAGAAGATGGTTTCTCATTCTCTTCTGACTTGATATAGTTAGTTAGACTATCATCATCACAATATGTTTCAGATGTGATTAAACAAGTTTTGTTATCACAATCTATAAAATTCGAACAAGGACTTTTGGTTTCTTCATCAGAAGAAATTATAAAAGAATCATTAGTCAGAGTCATCGGATGAGTCTCTTGATCTTGAGTAAGAGGTTTACCAAGGGCTTCTAGTTTGACATTGAGATCCATATTCTCTTTGGCCAGAGTATTTAGTTGAATGTCTTTTTCTATGATCTCATGCTTAAGAAGATTAGATTTTGTCTTTAATATTGCATTCGAGTAGACAGATATCTTATTGGCTTTAGGAGTTTTACCAACTCTTTATCAGAATCTTATTTTCCATCAGAGATAGACTCAGATGTTTTCGTAACTCCTGGATTATGATTTAACAAAGTTGTAGCATCTTCAACATTTAAGTACTCATACTCTTGCATAACGTTAACTGAATCATCCATTAGATTCAATTCTTATAGGTTGGATCGCACCAAACACAGATTGTTAGATCTTTTCGTGTTTGCCTGTTCTAATACCAATTGATAAGACGAGGGTACCCAAATACACCACAATCTTTAAATTATCCACCTATAAGTCCTCTTACCGAAAGTGATTGTCTATGGACAAAGTCGAGACAATACTACAAATCAGTATTCACACTTTGTGTGATCGTCTATGGATACGAGATCGATACAATACTATAATCAAAGTGTGATTACTTGATAATAGGTTCGGACTTAACCAAACTCTATAGGATCACTATCAAGTAATACGGAGTTAACGTTTGTGTATTTTACTTTTAATTATAATAAACAATTATAATTGCAGAAATAGAAAAGTAAAAGACACAGCGAGATTTTGTTAACGAGGAAACCGCAAATGCAGAAAAACCCCGGGACCTAGTCCAGAATTGAATACTCTCAGAATTAAGCCGCTATACAAAATCTAACAAACTTCGTATAATTGAGACCAAGCAACTAAACCTATAGTTCTCATAGTTTCTTCAGTATCCCTGCGCTTCCGACATTCAATAAGTGCACGCACTGGAACAATTTCATTGGATCGTATTCCAAACAGTAAAGGAACAACAAATCTGTTTGGCAACAACTCTCTTGATTCTTTCAGATGAAGATATCTCAAGTCATAAGCAAAGTCTCTTATGTTTAACCAATAAACTCCTTTGCCTGGTTAGATCAATCAATCCAACAACTACCGAAGTAGCAGAGTTTAGATTTGCAATCAATTAATATAGAATCAAACAAGAAACTATAAGGTGATGCCGATCTTACACAACTAATCAATCGAATAAATCCGATTCTAGTTGGATCCCAACTAATCAAGGTTTATGCACACCCAAAGACATAGAAACCAAAACAGAAATCTTCTTTGTCTTCAAATCTTCTTTAATCTTCAATAAATACCTGCACAGCACCACTTGAATCTCTTGTGATCAATCACGCACAGAACGGAGTCTGTTAAAAATGGATTATCACAAGACGTCTTTAGATCTATAAAAATTTCTAAAGATCCCGTCGACACTTCGATCTAGTTTGAGTGAATCTTATATCAGAAGAGAAGATTCTCAAGAATAAACAAACTAGGTACAATCAAATTTCAACAACTGTTAGTCAATCAAATCAATCAAAAACTAAAATAAACTGCAATTATCCAGTTTCTCATCAACGGTACTCGTAGATCGCTTCTTGATCCCACAGAAGTCTTTAAACGGGTGGTTGTAAGATATTTCGCCTAATTAGGGTACTTTCCTCTCCGAATAGACGGCTCCATCAGAAACAACAAAAAGATGAAGTTTTCCTGGCTCTTAGGATAGTTTGATCGAAATGCAAACTTGGGTAATTATAGACCAAGGATGTTTGGACACCAAGGAATTTCCAAAACCGAATTATTCTTAAGATATGCAATAAATGCCCAAATCGGTTTTTATAATTCCTGGAAATGCTTTGTCCAATATTTCCGAAATCTCACTAGAAAATCTCCAATTAGTAAATGCACATTACCAATTTTTATTTTCCAGAGATATGCATTTAATTGCTGGTAATTAAAAGCATATAAAACTAACAATCTTAATTAAAAGATTCTTAATTTATTTCGGTCCGGGATCTCCTTGAGTAACTAAGGAATACCTTTGAACAATAAAAGATAAGAGTTACTGATTATGTTCAAAGTATGTCGACATCTTTTCTTTGTAAATCCTCTTTCATATTTACAATCTTGGAATCGATTATACCACACTTCCAAACAAGTTTAGAATTGGTTCATCTGTATTCCAAGAACAACTATGTGATTGATCAAATATCAAATCACTAATCATGGGTTTAAGGTTCTACCAAACACAAGAATCGATTCTACCTTAATATGGTTATTGGGACCGGTTACATCAGTTACCAGGATCGGTTACGTCAATTACACAGACTGGTTACCATATTCTCATGGTATTACTTGTGATCGGTTACACAAGTAACTAGGATCGGTTACACCAATTACCAGGACCGGTTACGGCAATTACAAGGATCGATTACACAACTCTTTTGTGATTGGTCATACCAATTACTAGGATCGTTTACACCAATTACAAATATCGATCATACCATCTTAGGTGATTACTTAGGATCGGTTACACTAATAAAAGTCATACCATTACATAAGTCAGGCACTTAGACTGGTTTTACCAAGATACATAACAAGTTATGATCGGTTCTACTAACTCACACATATTGGTAATCCAAAGATATGCAATGAATAACAATACCAATAAGCCTAGCGATTTCCCTTTCGATTCATAAAACAAGTTCATGAATGTACTTCCTTTAATCAAATGTAAACATTGTTTCCTAGGAAGAAATCTTCACCTTTACCCATACACATAATCACAATAGCATTCATACGATTATGTCGATGTCTTATATACGAAGTTCAAAAGATAAGCGTTATACTTCGTATCCTTATTCTTTAACACTATGATCATGTGATCATGTCTCACTACTAGAGTATAATCATTCACAGCTTCACAGTTATTTTTCCAATATAGCACGACTTGAAAGATACGTTAGGAATGAAACAGTTCAAGTCAAAATATTACTAACCTCAAGAGGAAGGATGATGTCGTCGTTGTAGCTTGTTACTTCTTCACATTCTTCAAGTCTTCGAGTAATACTTGTATGTCTCATAATCCTAATCTTTCTAGTCTAACATATACGAAGTTATCTCTAGTTACATAATCAAGCGACTCTTTAATTGAGTTTTGATTAACTAAAATATGACAACCAAATTTGACATACCAACGCTTGGTGGGTTCAACCGAGCTATGTTCTAATATTTTGTTTTACCTTTGAGCATTGTATCCATCACTGAATCCGAGTCTGTTGCTTTTGACTCTGGTAGAAGCTAAGAAATCGGGTCTAATTAATGTTCACTTCATGTAAAATGGTGTACTTCCAGACTTTAGGTTTGTTATTCTTAGGATATAATGGATCATTGTGGGTGGTAAAATTTCTTTTTGTTTAACTGTAATTCCTGAAAGAATTTGACGAACTCGAAAGAACAAATAAAGTCTTCGACGTAATTCCACAAGTTTGTTGTTTTTGGCTTTTGTTGCGAGTTATATTTGAGGTTTGATATAGCTTTGACTCACGAGTTAACTCGGTAATGACTCGCTATGATGAATTGATTTAACTCAGTTATAGTGAGACAATCCGAGGGCCTAGATGTCTTTTACTGAGATGGATAACTTCCACCTATGCACTAACCGATGTTAACTGTTTTTTGAAAAAATAAACAGAACGGAAAAAGTCAGTTGTGTGGCATTTAATAAATTCTGGAAAAAACAGTGGCATTTTCTTAAACATGAAATAGGAAGTGTGGCACTTCATTAAAAAAAAAAAATGTCTGGTGCGTAGCACGGGCACAAAACTAGTTCTGATAAAAAAAAGAAACCTATTATAGGGGATTCACAATCCAATAGAGGGGCTTCATTTGGATTCCTAGTGACCAAAATATTGGTTATGGGGTATTCTTGATTCAATACCAAATATCTAAAATACCCTTCAACTAAAATCAAAACCTAATTCTAATTCAAAAATATGCTCCTGTTTTTCTTCTTAACTTCCTCTTATTCATCAACTGTAAATCTTTCTCTCTTTTTCCAATCAAAATCATTTCGCCGTCTTCGATCAATCGGCAATTCGAAAAACTTATAATTGTCGATTTAATTCTCTATTAAAGATGCAGAAGAAGCATATTGATTGAAGTGATGGTAATTGAAACAGTAGAAAAAAAACTAGGTTTCAGAACCAGTTACGGTTGGGTTTTCCCCCAAAAAACCCAACCGTAATTGTTTTAGAGTTGGATTCGAACAAAAAAAAACCTGCCACAACTTATTTACAGTTGGGTTCGAACAAAAAAAAAACAACCGTAACTGTTTTACAGTTGGGTTCGACCAATAAAAACTCAGTTGTAACTAATTTACAGTTGGGTTTTATCCAGTTAACCATAAAACCAAAAAACGCAACCATATCTGGTTTACAATCGGGTTTCTCCAATTTTACTTAGTTACGGTTAGGAGTTCATCATCACCTAACCGTAAATTTGTCTTACGGTTGGCTACGAAGGAAAAACCCAACTGTAAATCGCTCTAAAAAGCAAAAAAATCATCTTTTTTTACAGTTGGGTTCGACCAAAAAACCCAGCCATAACTGATTTACAGTTGGGCTCGACCAAAAAAACCCCAGCCATAACTGATTTACAGTTGGGTTCGACAAAAAAAAAAAACTCAACCGTAACTGATTTACAGTTGGGTCGTTCAAGACTAAACCTAATCGTAAAACCAAAAAACGCAACTGCAACTGGTTTACAATTGGGTTTCCCCAATTTTACTTAGTTACGTTTAGGAGTTCATCATCACATAACCGTAAATTTTGTCCTACGGTTGGCTACGAATGAAAAACTCAACCGTAAATCGCTCTAAAAAGCTAAAAAACTCATCTTTTTTTACATACTTTCATCAATTTTGAGAAATAAAAAAGGACATTGGTTGGGTGATTTGAAATCTAAGGTTTTAGTTAGAAAAAATCTCTTCTTCTTTTTTAACTTTTTCTTCCCACCAATATACTACACTTAATCTTATTTTTTATCACTTATTATAATCTAATTATTAGCACTAACTAGGGCTATCTAGCCATTATGAAAATATTTTAGATAAGGTTTTTTGAAAGTGGGAATGTTATAAATACCCTCCATATCAGTGGGCTTTGCACAATTAACCTTAAGGGGTAGAAAATAAGTTTAAGACAAATACATATTTTGTTGAATTCCTACTTTAGCCTTTGACATTTTTCATTTCTTCTTCGTTCATTTGTTGGTTTAGTTTCAGTTCGAGAGAGAGAAAACTGAAAGAGAAAATCAATTAACAACAAGCCACCACCATCTGCAGCATCACCATCTCCATTGCCGCCGTCTACAACAATTCACTTTCTCTTAAATCTCGACCAGCAATAACTACTTTGATGCATGTTTTCGACAGAGAAATTATCGTCAAAGAGAATTAACATCGAACCTCAACTATTTCGTCAACAAATCCCACAAAGAAGATAAGTTTTCATTCTAATTTTGATTTTCATTCTAATTTTGATAATCTGATCTCTGAAAATAAGTTTATGAAGCGTTGGTTTATAGTTTTCAAAACCTAATACTATGATTTCTATTCGAAATCCTCTTTTGGTTTAAAATCAATGTTTCGATCTGTTATCTTGATGATTCTTATCATTATGAGTTGGAGATTATAGAAAAATTTGGAAAAAACTTTCATCAAAGAATTTAGGGTTCGTTACTATGTTTCAATTGACCTTAAAATTGATGGATTTGATTTTAAAATTAGATTTCATAATTGTAATCAGTGGATCTATATTACCCATAAAATCTTTTTAAATTTCATCTTCTTTGGATTTTAAACCAAATTTGGACTTATATCTGATTAGGCGTTTTTTCAGGGAATTAATGTTATCCTCTAGAATGCAATGATATCAGCGTTCTCTACAGCAATGACTGCTTCCAGCATTAGTAATTATTGATGTGGTTTTGAAGTTTACCAAAGATGAAATCAAAATTGAAGTATCAAAGGATGAAATTGGTGTTGTACTGGGTTTAGCTGAGTTGGAGATAGAAAGGATTCTGCAACATATGTGAAGCTTGCGAAGCAGTTGGGACTACATCTTATGAAATTTTCTTGCCAGAGAATTCTACAGAAGAATATTTTCTCAAGTATGTTGATGATTACAATGAGAATCCCAAAGTTCATGGTATTCTTATTCAGCTGCCTCTACCCCGTGTAAGTATGCTTTCCAAAAATTACCATAGTGTACCAATTGGTCACAACAATGAACACATTGTGTTTCTCGTAACTGTATCAGATATAATAGTGTCTTATTGTTGGATATTGGCTCGATTTTAGGAAACATCGGTGTGATTTCCTAAATCAGTTTTGACTGATTTTTAGAATTATGTTTAGACTTCTATCTAAATAAGGGTTTCCTATCTTAGCTAGTTTATGTTTCCTAAATTAGAATAAAGCTTGGTTTCCAAAATCGAAGTATTGTAAGCCTATATATAAAGGTATAAGTCTTAGGTTATAGGTATCTACATTATTTACATCATTCTTGTCTAAACCTTTAGGTTGTAGATATCTCCTCACAAATAAGAGAAGTAATCTCTCCATTAGCAAGATGTAGATCCTCTTATAGCTTTAGGGCTAGGAGACTGTGAAGAAGAAGAAGGTGAGTTGAGAATGTGAAGAAGAAGAAGGGGTGTTGAATGTCAACTGTGTAGTGTATTCTCTGATATATGAATGAAATGAATTTCTGCTTCCCGTGGATGTAGGCACATTGCCGAACCACGTTAAATCTCCGTGTCTTATGTGTTCTATGTGCATTAGCTTCCGTTGAATGTGTAGGTTTCTGTTTCTGATGCTAGATCCTGGAATGCCTTGAGGAACAATATGAACCTCTTGGCAAAACAAACTGGTATCAGAGCTTAGGTCTAGGTTCTTGAAATCTAGGGTTTGCTCGTTTGAATTGGGTCAGAAACGATGTGTGAAGATATCAAAGAAGATGTCAAATTTGAAGAAGAACACAAAGATAAGGTGACGTTTCTTGACTGGAATTTGTGGTAGAAGAATCGTAACAGTTCTGAAAACTATGGTGAAGATTGGTACCGTTTTGAAACGGTGGTGCAAGTCTGCAGCCATTCTGTCGAAAAAACATGGTGTATTGAATCAGCAGAGGATATTCGAAGAAGACATACTTAGAGATTGAAGTAAAATCCTAGAAGAAGATGCATCAATAGGCATGTTGTAGAATCAAGTTATGTCGGTTGGAAGATCAGAGTTACCTTGAAATTCAGAAAATCATTGTGTAGCCTCATGTGAAGAATCTTGGAGACAAGGTCATTTGAATTGCATCAAGTTGAAGAGGTGGATTTTCTGATTTTACAAGCACCGTGTTGAAGTATCAATTACTCATAAACGAAAGTATTTTATACTGGAATGTGTTCACACATATGTTTTGGAAACTTACAAAGACTGCATCTTTGTAAGGTATGAATTATTTCATCTTTTGAAGAAAACTTCGTCGGTATGGGGTACACTATACCATTACATGTGATGAAATATTGAACTCCGCAGTTAAACGAAGTGTTGGAATTTGTAGAAGTGGGATGAATGAAGAGCTCAAATTTGACAAGTGAAGTGGTGAGTTGAAGTCAAAGACTATATCCTATGAGTTGAAGCAAATGTGCAAAGGATTGAATCTTGCAAGTTTGAAGAATGTGTGCATGTGAACATTTATGAAGTCGAAGACGCGTCGGAAATTCATAGATAATTGGATTTGCTGAGAAATCAGCAAAGTAGCAAAAGAAATTGTGGAATTCGGGTAAGGCCTTCCTGGGCTGAATCATGTCTTTTGATTTTGCTACTCTGTTTTGGTGTATTGGTGTCTTGACATAGTTGCATCCCTATTATGGGATTGAATTTGTGAAGAACATGTTGAAGCACATTGCATCCTTAAAAAAGATTTGAAACATTGTTTGTGTGTTAGTGTCGGTTGACATATTTGAACCTTAGATGAGGATTTTGGAAGTTGTACCAATGCAACATCTTAGATGATTAAGTATTAAAGCATCATTAGATGATTGGAGAATTGAAGCCCTTTGAGGGATTGAAACATCTTTAGATGATTGGCACCTACGGGTGAGTGAAGTATTGAAGTCCTTTAGTGGAATTGAAGCATCTACGGATGATTGGCACCTCCAGGTGATTGAAGGAAGTAGAGTATGAAGGAGTGGAAGGTGAATGTCGAGATTTCATGCCAAGGTGGAGAAATTAGAGAATAGTGAAGTTGAAGTTGTCCTAGAAATCTTGCCAAGGTGGAGAATTGTTGGATATTGGCTCGATTTTAGGAAACATCGCTGTGATTTCCTAAATCAGTTTTGACTGATTTTTAGAATTATGTTTAGACTTCTATCTAAATAAGGGTTTCCTATCTTAGCTATTTTATGTTTCCTAAATTAGAGTAAAGCTTGGTTTCCAAAATCGAAGTATTGTAAGCCTATAAATAAAGGCATAAGTCTTAGGTTATAGGTATCTACATTATCTACATCATTCTTGTCTAAACCCTTAGGTTGTAGATATCTCCTCACAAAGAAGAGAAGTAATCTCTACATTAGCAAGATGTAGATCCTCTTATAGCTTAGGGCTAGGAGACTGTGAAGAAGAAGAAGGTGAGTTGAGAATGTGAAGAAGAAGAAGAAGGGGTGTTGAATGTCAACTGTGTAGTGTATTCTCTGATATATGAATGAAGTGAATTTCTGCTGCCCGTGGATGTAGGCACATTGCCGAACCACGTTAAATCTTTGTGTCTTATGTGTTCTATGTGCATTAGCTTCCGTTGAATGTGTAGTTTTCTGTTTCTGATGCTAGATCCTGGAATGCCTTTAGGAACAATATGAACCTCTCGGCACAACACTTATTACTGTTTGGTGTAGTACTGACATTTAAATTTTGATGTTCCTTTGTTATGTAGTGTTTGAGTTTTAGTCTTTACCTTGCAAAGTTTGGTTTTGAAAGTTAAGATGATAGAAATTGTTCTTGTTCAAATGTGATACAACCTTGGACTGTTAAGATACTTGCTGTTAGTTACTCCCTTCTTATGTTGAATATTGGATTAGTAAGTTATGTGGTAAAGGGATCTTAGAAATGTTAGGAATTTTTATTACTTGTTTTAGTTACTCCCTTCTTACATGTACACTTCCAGGGACTGCTTTGTTTATTATGCATGATTGCTGATTGTGTAAAGTAGATCTTTCAGCTTTCAAGCCAAGTTTGAAAGTTTTCACCTTGGTGTTGCAAACTAGCAGTTAATGAGTTATCAGTTGATCCTTTCATCTCTCCGTATTATTTCATCTTTTTAGTAAAAGCATATGAAAGACTGAGTTCTAGTTTCAATTATAAAGAGAGTACAGAAAATCAAAGTTTCTAATAAGGAACTTCCAGTCGCATACCCGCAGGAAGACTTTTTAATGGAGTTTAAAAATATAGATTAATCTACTTTAAAATAAAGGTGTATGTTATTGTGTTCTTTTTATGGTAGTGGTGTATGGGTTTAAAATTGATTATCTTTGTTGTTGCAGCTTGAGCTGCAATAGGGATCGACATATAAAAACTTCATTGCCATTGCAATTAAGGTACTCTCTTTAATTCAGTTGATTAGTACAAGCTGAGGAGTTAATTTTATTATCCAGTTAAAAGGAAATTCTTTTGTTTGCATATCGATCATTTTTTTAAATTTGGTTCTGTTTTGTTGTTTCCTTTCGACTGGGCTGATAATGTTTACTTGTTTGGGTGTTATTGTTTTAAGAAAATAATTTGCCTTCAAGTTAAAATGGTTAGTAGTAATGACTACAGGTGCCATAGATTTGTTTTGGGGTTTTGGATGGAGTTATGGGATGAATGTTTTTACATTTGAAAACATGATCGAGACTTGATTTTTTAAAATGTTTAGTTGATTCCCTTTTTTTTTTGAGACAACTTCCGCTAGTTGGTCCCAAATTTGGAGGCAATTTGAACTAGTTGGCTCCATTTTTTTGTGGATCTTGTTCCTATATATATTTTCTTGGAGGAAAACTTACAAAAGTTGCTTTCACTTTGGAGCCAACTTGTGCTAGTTGCTTCCAGTTTTGGTGGTTTTACTTTAGAAAGATAGTAATCAACGTATTTTTTATGTTTGACTTTAGGATGCGATATGAAGTTCCCTTATCAATTATGAAAGAACAACTTGTTCCCGCTATCTGCAAGATGGATAAATTCCTATGCATGTACCTAATTTCAGTCACTTCAATCATATTTGATCTTGAAGGCACTTTTGCTAAGTGAAAAGCATATGTTTTTGTTATAGTATAGGTAAGAGCAGTCTTGTAGTTTCATAGTTCGCCTTGCGGATCCATTACAGATCCATTTGCAGCCTAAATGTAGCTTCATAGTCTGCATTGCAGATCCATTTGCAGCCTATATGGAACAATTTTTATAGTTTGAACAGACTATCTATACTTCCATAGTTGCGTCCAAAACCTGCCAGCATCAAGGAAGGAGATTTAAATGATGGCATTTTTATTGGTGGATTGACTGATGATCTTTTAGCTACTGATTAGTGTAATTACATTTCTTGCTGTAGTTTTAATCGATATTGGTGGTTGTATGATTTGAGTTGAATGTTAGTTGAGCAATAATTTTGTTGATCGTCTGGCATCGATACTTACTTCGATCGGTTAAAAAATTTGACCACTGATTGACTGAAAGATGTACTAGGAATATTTTTAATTGATAAACTGTTTGTTAAATATATGCAGTTTAAACCCTAGTCTTGTGCGCATTAGATTGCGCCACATTGCTTTCATGTAGGTAGATTCTTTCTTCTTGAAATGATTAAGATGTTGTTTGTTTTGCTGAAGTAAAGTGCTCTACCTGTTTTTTCCAGGGAATCTGTAATTCACAGAAGGTACTTCTATGGTTCTATTTCGCTCTACTGACTGCTGCTTGTGCGGTAAGTATTTCTTGTTTCTTTTTTTCTTGAGAAGCTTATTCATGTACACTTTTTTGTTGGACACAACTTTTGCTAGTTGCCTCCAAATTGGAGACAACTTGAACAAGTTGCCTTCACATTTGGAGACTACTTGGGCTAGTTTCCCCCAGATTTGGAGTCAACATGAGCTAGTTGTCTCAGGATTTGGAGGCTACTTGGACCAGTTGGCTCCATTTGTTCCATCAATTTGTTCATGTACACATTTTTATTGGAGACAACTTTGGCTACTTGGTTTATGCATGTGAAATTTTCTTTCAACATACATCTTATAGTAGTTGCGATGAATCTGTGGTGCAATGGTAGCATGACTGACTCCATGTCAGAAGATTGTGTTCGACTCACACCAGGTTAACTTATTTGTGCATGGTTTTTTACTTTTTGGAGACAACTTGTGCTAGTTACCTTCATATTTGGAGACAACTTGAGCAAGTTGCTTTCAGATTTGGAGACGACTTGTGCTAGTTTCCTTCATAATTGTGTCACTACCAAAGTTTAACTATTAACTAGAGTAAACTTGATTAATACTGGTGTTTTTGATCTCGAGATGTTTATCTGATAAGTTGCCTCCAGTTTTGTAGCTTTTGCTTTGTCTTTATATTTCTGTTCCAGGCCCTACATTTTGCAGGTATGCTTGTAAACATGATTTTAAGAACTTTTCTAGTTGGCTTTAGATGTGCTAGTTGATCCCATATTGGGAAACAACTTATGCTTGTTGATCTCAGATTTGGAGTCAACTTGTAAAAGTTCTGAAATGAGATATTACAGGTTCCAGGGTTCCAAATTAATGGGGGAGACCTCCATTAAGCTAACATTTTGAAGACATCTGTAGACTTTCAACTTCTGGATAACCATATTCTCATAAAACTTTGTTTATGTTCTCGTTTTTCAGTTGTCACTTTTGTGAACATTGTTATGCTTTTGTCAACTTGTTGTCTTTGTTTTGGTAGTTTTTTCAGAAAAAAAATTGTACTTGTTATGTTGCAGTTGTTCTAAACAATTTGTTTCAGTTGTTTATGAATTGAGTTCTCTTTTTTGTTTTGTTGTTTTTTGTATGTAATACTGTCTGCTACAGGTTCTAATTTCTTCTTTTGTTGTGCGGAAATTATGTTGGTTTGGATCCATATTTGGAGACAACTTGTTCTAGTTGCTCCCAGATCTCGAGCCAACTTGTGCAAGTTGCTTCCATCTTTGCAACCAACTTGAAGAAAGTTGCTTTCAGTTTTGAAGCCAACTTGAACAAGTTGCCTCTAAGAAAAAAAAATCGCTGAGGGTCAATTTGTATTCTCTTTGCTATGTATACCTGAAATCATAGAACCATCCTGTATAATGTTTACATATAAAATTCATTGAAAAATAAGATACTAAAAATGTATAAAGAGAGCATATTTATCTGTTTACATCTAAATTATTGCAGATTTACATCATTGTTTATTCTGAAGCTTTCATTCATCAGTTGCATCTAAGAAATGGAATGCCATCTTGACCCTTTTATTGTTTATTTTAGCAGCCATTTCTTGTTCGTTCACTTCCATTAGACGGCTACATCATTTATGTTCCCCTTTTAAATGTTATATATACTCCAAGTGGTAATTCTCTCTTACTAGTAATGCAACCTTGCTTCCCTCTACTGCAGATTCATCTCCTCTGTCTATGGAAAATTTCATGAGCATCTGCATGCGCATCATTGCATCAATTTTGTCAAATTCTCTTCAAAACATACTACAATAAGTCGGGCTTAAGTTACTTTACTGCAGAATCTTGAGAAAACTGGAAACAAGTTGCTTCAAACAGTGGAGACAACTTGAGCAAGTTGCTTCCCAAATGAGATGCTACAGATTCTTGTGTGCTGGACTTTGGGAACAACTTGATACAAGTTGCTTCCAACTTGGAGACAACTTGAGCAAGTTTCTTCCAACAATTGGAGACAACTTGAGCAAGTTGCTTCCAACAATTGGAGACAACTTGAGCAAGTTTCTCTCAAAATGGAATACCACAGGTTCCCGTGTTCTGGCATATAAGAAGTACAATCAAAGGAACGTCACCTTAACCAAATAAAAATTGAAACAACAAGCATAAGAGAAAAAATAACTAACTAAAAACAATGCTTCTATACTTCAAAATTATCACACACCAAAATGTCATATAGAAAAGTTCTGGAAACTATAACTCTAACACTAAATAAGATATCAAAATATCCATAATTTATAGTCGTAACCTACAACAACATCAACGTTGGAATAAATACATAATGTGGAACTCACTGCCATCCACTGCATTTTAAGAAAGCACAAAAGAGTTAAAGATTCATCAAATATTTTTTAAAGCAAGTAATGGAGCCAACTCCCAAACCTAATACCAGTTCCAACCTAATTACCCAAAATCAGTGACTCAATAACTACAAGTAATGGAGCCAACTTCCAAACCTAATTACCAATAATGGAATACCAGTTCCAATCTAATTACACAAACTCAATGACTACCTACAATTGAACAGGAAATTTCAAACTATAATACTAATTCAGATGCTCTCACAAACAAAAGATAAACATCTTCGTCATTTCTTCACATATCAAAAAAAGCAACAATTTTATTTTACCTTTTATTAGTTTGCTCATTTCTCAACTCCAACAACACCCGCAAATGTTGAACAGTACCAGTGTGAAATTGATATCTGCAAATAAACAAAATAGTATATCACCAAAATCATTTTCAAACCCTAACCGCCTAACAAAACTAATCATATAGATCAGTAACATACTCAACGATTTTGAAACAAAAAAAACAACATCGACGAATAGATCTGTATCAGATGAAAAAGAATTGAAGCAAAAAACTAAATCAACGAACCAAAATTATCAATTAAATACATATCAATATCATCAGTAGTTAAGGAAGTTTTGAATCAAATGAAACAAAATTGTAAACAAATCTAATATCAAACCCTAACAAAATCATAAATTAAAATATGAACTAATTCAACACTTTGAGTCGTTGCTTACCTGTTAGATACGAAGATTACATTTAAACATCAAAGTGATTTCGATCCAAACCCTAATTTCTGTTGTTTTCTTTCAGAGATTTTGATTTCTGAATCTTGTAATAGTAAAATGAAGATAAAATAGAAGAAAAGAAATTGGTTTAGGTTTGATTTTTGAACTTTTTGATCTGTTTTACTTTTTTTTTTAACTAGGATCTGTTTTACTCAGTTTCATCAACTTAAACGGGAAGAGATAGGGAGAGAAATAACGGAAGAGAAATGAGAATCGCCGAATTTCATCTGACTAGGGATATTTTGGTACATTAGTACTCCGGGTTTTGGGCTTCTAAAAAGTCAGGGGTATATATTAAGTTGAAAAGGGTATTTTTCAATGGACTTCGTACTAGGGGTATATAGATAATGTTCCCTTTTTCGAATTACTGGATAATGGCCCGTTTTTGCCCTACTAGTAAAGCTCCTCTATTGGAATATGAAGCCCAGGATCCTAAAAAAAAAAACTCTAAGATATGTTTTTAAACAAAATTGTTTTCTGTGACCTGCAGTTTTTCTTTGTTAATGAAGAAGGTTCATGTTGATAGAGAAAACCGGAAACAATATAGAAGATGGAAAAAGAAAAGCGAGAAAAAATAATCTCGAAACTTGTGTATTTTTTATCTTCTAACCAAAATAATGAAAAAAGAAAGAAAAGAGAATTCAATATCCCCGTTAAGTCCGACTAACGAGAAGGGGAGGAATGTGCACCAACAGGTGCACAAAGTCGCACTCACATCAATTTTGAAGCCTTGAAAACTTCCTTGCCAGTCCTTTGTAGTAACCGGTATCAGTGGCGTCCTTAAACACCTTTGTATCCCTTCCGGGATATTTCTTCTTCCTTTTTACTGTAATCCAACCCTCAGTTCCAGAACTGTTCTCACTTGCTTCAGCAGTGTTGGCTTTCCCATCTTTCGTTTCCTCAAGTGATGTTGTTACAACCTTGCGGCCTATTGTATTAGTTTGTCTTTCAGCTGAGACCACTACAGTTGCATTAGCAAATTGAGTTGCCAGCACTAATTTCTTTACCACCATTCTTATGCCCTACACTAGAATTGACTACATCATCACCACCCTGACCTTTTTCTAAAATAGATTTTACTCCCTTACTAGTCATGACCTCTTCCCTAGTAAATAAACCAACATCAGTCCCTGCATTTGAAGTTATGTTTGCTGCCACTACATTTGCACTTCCATCCCTTATATCTCCTGAAATATTGCTCCCTGCCCTGTCTCCATCCTTTGAGGTATTTCCAGTTGAAGCCTTGGAAACTGCAATCCCAACCCTTTCATCGATGTTGTAGGCGTCCTTCAACAGAATGTCTACTAGTTCATCTGTATAATCTTTTGGTTCTTCCATTTCAAACCTTTCAAAACGATAGCCATGCCACAGTGAGCTCGATTTTACCAGTTTTGCCAGATAATGCACAGCTTCATTCTTCCCTGAATCCCATTCAAAAGTAGAGGAACCTCGCTTTGTTTGGACTGTTTCGATGAAAGGCACCAAATTTTCCAAGTACGCCTCTTTCAAATGAGGGACAATTTTCAACGTACATACCACGCAAATAGTACTGACCGTTTTGCTATTGCAACTGCAACCGTCAGAGGCAACCTTTCTGAGAAGCTGAACAACTAATCTGGAATTGCACAGCACAGTAGGACTAGAACAGCCATGTTTCAAAGCAAGATCGAGACCATCCTCTAATCCCTCCAACACATGCTGAAGATAAGATATTCCATACCGTGTGAAGTTGGCTGAAGCAGCTATTGGCACTGCAGACATGTCGCGTACAATAACTGCGTGTCCTCCGAAACGTTTTTCTTTCTTATAGTAACCATACACATTGACCAAAATATTGTCGCTTTTTTTTGGCCAAGTCGTCTTCCAAATATCCTTAGGGGGCATGCTTAACTTGAGAGCATCCACCCCTTCAGCAAGCTCAGAGTCACACTTGTCATCCTGCAAAACATCCTCGTAAGTGACATGGAGGTCCCAAGAGCAGTAAAAAAGTAGGTACCCAAAACTTTTCTGTAGGCTACATACCGTGAACTTTCGCTCGCCGCGAGTTAAATGCAACAGAGTGGGTGCCACCACAGGAAACCTTGAATGAGGGTCATACTTGTCATCCTGCAAAACATCCTTGTTGTTATAACATCATCCAAGTATACACTCTAAAGATGATAATGTTTAGCTTTGCCAGGTTTCTAATAATTAATCTCCATCTCGTAAGTGACATGGAAGTCCCAAGAGCAGTAAAAGAGTAGGGTACTCAAACTTTTGTGTAGGCTACATACCGTGAACATTCGCCCGTCGCGAGTTAATGCAACAGAGTCGGTGCCACCACAGGAAACCTGGAAAGATATATAATATAGTTGAGAAGGCAGAACATGATTTACTACAAATAAACTAAGAAGATTCAGCTAACAAAGAGATAATTCTTATGAGAACTATTTTAGTATCATGAACCTTCATTATGTGCTCTCCGATAAGAAAATTAACCGTCTGAGGCACCATTTTACTGCTCTTGTCATCTCCGACCCCAAGCCTCCCGTGTTCTTCTCTTCCCCAACCATACACCTGCAACGAAAGAGCACTTATACAGATTATTACATCCCCAACTGCATATTCAGGTACGACTTTCTTCTTGGAAAACAGGTAAAGCTAAACATTATCATCTTTAGAGTGTATACTGTAACAGTAATTATCAAAACACGCATTACATGTTCTCACATTATATGTTGCACCCAGCACTTTGCTTAATTGAGAAACTGGGACATTTTGAGAAATGGATCTCAATACATGCCACAGTGTTTGAAGGTGTGAAGAAAAGGAAAACATAATTTACTTTTGAACCAATTACTACAACCCTCCAGTGAAATTCCTCATATGACAGTTTAGGTAAATATTGTACCATCTCAGTAAAACTGGAAAATTCTGAGTGTAAATATTTCTTACTCACCATTTTTGTATCTGGTACTCTTTGTTCACTGACATCTGCAGAGACATCTTCATTTAGGCGTCCAGTCTTATCTACATATTTATCTTGGGACTCGACACGATCTTCATCACATGTGTCATCATTTTCAGAGACATAGTTCTCTTCCTCTGAGTAACAATAGTCAACAGGGGAAGTCCAACCTTCATGTGTATCAAGATAACTGTCAGACGAGTCATATCCTCCTTCGTCATCAGAAGTATTCCTGCTGCCTCCTCGAGAGGTAACTTTGTCGTCATACATACTCTAAATCAAGAAGAAAGAAAATGAGACCATCAATTGTCACACACTCTGTAAATCAAGAGGAGAAAATTACTTTTAAGCATAAGTTGTACTAGCATGACTCGGTTCATAAAACATAAGCTACTAAGAGGAGAAAATTACATGCCCTCTTCTAAGAGAGTTTAATAACAAGGTTTTCACATAACAAGACTGATTGTGATCAATTCTGGACCATGATCTGATAGATATAGAATAGCCACAAAAGTAGAATTAAAGTACAAGTAATATGCTTAATTTGTAGCCGGTGTCAAGCACCAAATTCTTTACCGATAAAAAAAAAATGCTTAATTTGTATACCTTTTATGCTCTAGGTGTTGTTTCTTCCTTCCTCTTAATTTGTTTTCGGCTAGTATTTCTCTAGTCTTCTTCCTGTACCCTTCCACAAGCACTCTAGGTAACTATTTATAGTTGAAGTCTATGCTTAAACCTCAGATTAGGCAACCCCTTATTTTTGGTAACCTTCAAGGATTAGGACTCCTACTTCTAAAATTACTTGGAGAATAATCCAGTGGTATTTTGAACCTAAGAATACAATCAAAATATATAGCCTTGGCGACAACTAAGATGTATCAACATTATCATTATGTGTCAAAAAAAGAAAAAAAAGATGTATCAACATTAGGGTTTTCATTATTAGACACAGATATGGATAGCTTATCATCATAAACATAGCAGCAATAACTGTTCTTTTCTTGCGGTTCTTTTCAAGCTGCGTGTTTCTTGGGTCTGTTAGAGCCTATTTTTCGCTTACCCCTAATAGGCTTTTTATAAAATCTTTTACCATCCGATCGAAAAAATGAAGTCATATGAAAATTTCAAAAATACAATAACAATTAATGAGACCTCGTGTCAAAACTGACAATTAATTTGAGACCTCGTGTCAAGACTGGATTTGGTCTAAACAAATATTGTACTTGATCTCCTACTGTACAAGTAAGTGCAGAGAAAGAAGAAATTACTTAAAGCAATATCATAACAAAATCAGTCAATCAAGCTCAAACGAAGAAATTCAGAAAAATTGCCCAGACATAAATTCAATATAACTAGATTTTGGACCCGTGATACGCATCGGGCATTTTTTTTCTTTCTTTTAACCATTTTTTTTATTTTAACCATATTTTTGATTTGGTGTGATGTGGTTTCGCCTCACCCCATCATGCATTTTTTATTAGGTGTCGTGGGGCTTTGCCCCGCCCCGTCGTGATACATTTTTGATTAGGTGTGGCTGGGCTTCGGCTTCGCCTTGCCTTGGCCCGTCCAGATGCATTTTCGATTTGGCGTTGCACGGCTTTACCCCGCCCCGTCGCGATACATTTTTGATTAGGTGTGACTCAGCTTCGGCTTCGCCTCGCCCTGTCCCGATGCATTTTTGATTTGGTGTTGTACGGCTTCGCTCCGCCCCATATAGTTGTAAATATATTCAGACAACTTGCATGTTGAACTTCTCTCCTTCCGTATTTTTTTGCAGTACTGTTCATAGAACTCAACAGTGAAGCAAGTGAAGCAACTCACTAATTATACAAACCAAACACTAATATTAATACAATCTTTGTTCTCCAGTTTCCTCCAGCAGCTAATTCAATATGTATTTTTATTTCGTCTCTATCTCCTACTTCAGCACGTTTTTCAGACCGGCTCTAATTCTCCAATTTCTCCTGGTCAATATGTTTGGTTGGTCATGTATTCAGTCACTTAAGCTTCCTCTTTCATGTATGTACCTCTTTCATGTATGTACTTGGACATACTTGTGCAGACTAAGGCCGGTTCCTATGAGAGGTGGTATAAAAGTTGTTTTGCCATGCCATGTGGCATGGCAAACTAGTTTCCCCATTATAGTAAAACTGACAAATTTTATTAAAGTAGTATATTATATTATATTTTATGGGACCCTTATCAATAAAAATTTAGTTGTTTGTGTTTGGTGGGGTGTTTATTAAATTTTAGGGATTATGAAATATTTTGTGGGACCCTCTTATAATAAAAATCTGTTATAATAACTAAAAAGTAGGAGAGAAGAAAAAAGTAAAACCTAAACTACTAATAAGCGATCAACATTACACTGGTAGCGGTCGAGTTTAGATCGCTAGATGTAGTCTTGACCGAGCGGTCGAGACTCGACCGCCCGGTATAAACTTGACCTGGCCTGGCTAAGTGGCACTTAGTCAGGCCAGTTTGCTTGTTTGCCAGCTCCATAATGGGTGCAAAACTGGCAAATCTATTGATTTGCCACACCCATAGAAACCAGCCTAATTAAATTAATCACAAACTTGAAGTAAATTCAACATCCAATGTCTCATACTACAATAAAGCTTTGAATTGTATATGCGCATAATGTAAGATGAATGATGATTATAAAAAATATAGATCTGCAGCAAGATAGTTGCTTCCAATCAAGAGTTTTCAAGAAAAAACATTCTTACGTTTAAAAGGACTATATTCAATAAGTCTGCAACATAGTTCATAATTCAGAGTATATCCCTGTTGTGTCGTGGAAGACATAACATACACAAATGACATACAAATACAAGGGCCGTCCCTGAGATTTTGCTGCCTGTAAGGCGGCAACAAAATTGTTGCCCCATTTCACAGCTCTTAAAGCAGGAGCAAGTGAAAAGACGAGGGTACCCAAATATACCTCAATCTAAAACTTTTCCACCTATAAGTCCTTTCTCCGAAAGTGATTGTCTATGGACTGAGTCGAGACAATACAACTAATCGGTTCACACTTCGTGTGATCGTCTATGGATACGAGATCGAGACAATACGACAACAAGATAACTTGTGTGATTGACTATGGATACAAGATCGAGACAATACAACAACGAAGTATGTTTACTTGATAATAGGTTCGGACTTAACCAAACACAATAGGATTGCTATCAAGTAAATAGGAATTAACGTTTGTGTCTTTTACTTCTAATTATAATAAAACAATTATAATTGCGGAAAAGAAAAGTAAAAGACACAGCAAGATTTTGTTAACGAGGAAACCGCAAATGCAGAAAAACCCCGGGACCTAGTCCAGAATTGAATACTCTCAGGATTAAGCCGCTATACAAAATTAAACCAACTTCGTATAGTTGAGACCAAGCAACTAAATCTATATTTCACCTAGTTCCATCTGTATCCATGCGCCTCCAACTAGCAATAAGTCACGCACTTGGAACAATTCCTTTGGTTCGTATTCCACAGAGTAAAGGAACAACAAATCTGTCCGGTAACAACTCTTTTCAACCAAGTGATATGAGTTTGACAAAAGGCTCTTCCGTTTATCCCAATAAACTCCTTTGTCAGGTCCTTAGATCTATCTAATAACAACTACCAAAGTAATTGTAAATATTTTGCAATCAATACTTTTAATCACAAAGAAATGTATTGATGCCGATCTACTCAACTAATCAATCTAGATTATCACAAGGATAAACCGATTATAGTTGGATCCTTTTCCAGACGAAGCAAGTATTGTGCACACCAAAGATTATGAACCCAAATCAGAAATCTTCTTCGTCTTCAAATCTTCTTATATCTTCAATAAACACCTGCACACAATCAACTTGAATCTCTTGTGATCAACCACACACAGAACGGAGTTTGTTAACAATGGATTATCACAAGACGTCTTTAGATCTACAAACAGTCTAAAGATCCCCGTCGAAACTTCGATCTAGTTTGAGTGAATCTTATATCAGAAGAGAAGATTCTCAAGCATAAACAAACTAGGTGCAATCAAAATTCAACATCCGTTAGTTAATCAAATCAATCGAAAACTAATAATAAACCGCAATTATCTAGTTTCCCACCAACGGTACTAATAGAGCTTCTCAATCCCAAAGAAGTCTTTAAACTGAGCGGCCGTAAGAGATTTCTCCTAATTAGGTTACTTTCCTCTCCGAATAGGCGGCTCCACTAGTAACAACACAATTAGGTAGTTTTGCTGGCTCTGAGGATTAGTTTGCTCGAAATGCAAACTTTAGTATTTATAGACAAAGGAAGTTTGGACACTAAGGAATTTCCAAAACCGAAAATATTCTCAAGATATGTAATATATTTCCAAATTCAGTTTTCATAATTCCTGGAAATGCTTTGTCCAAATATTGATCGAAATCTCAGTAGAAAATCTCCAATTAGTAAATGCACATTACCAATTTTTATTTTCTAAAGATATGCATTTTAATTGCTGGAAATTAAAAGCATATAAAACTAAAAACCTTAATTAAAAGATTCTCAATTTATTTCGATCCGGGATTCTCCTTTAGCTATTAAGGAATATCTTTGAACAACAAAAGGTAAGAATTACTGCATGTGTTCAAAGCATGTCGACATCTTTACTTTGTAAGTCCTTTTTCATACTTACAATCTTGGAACCGATTTACCACACTTCCAAACAAGTTTAGAATTGGTTCATCTGACTTCCAAGAACTATGTGATTGATTATCCTATCAAATCACCAATCATGGGTTTAATGGTTCTACCAAAACAAGTTTCGGTTCTACCTCCATGTGAGTACTGTGCATAGTCACGCTAGTTACCAAAACTTGGTTGACTAGGTACTAGGATCGGTTCCCCACATACTTATGGTAACTACTTGTATTCGGTTGCGCATGTTCATAGGATCGGTTCCCAATGTCTAAAAACGTGTTGCACATGTTCATAGGATCGGTTCCCCCAATATCTAAAAACGTGTTGCACCACTTACAAGGATCGATTCCCCACTTGTGATCAGTTGCACCTCTTATTAGGATCGGTTCCCCAATTGCTAGATTAAAGTTGCACCAATTACAACGTATCGATCATACCATCTTGAGTGATTAATTAAGATCGGTTTCACTAATAAAAGTCATACCAATACATAAGTCAGGCCTTGTGAATAGTTTTACCAAGATACATAAACAAGTTTATGAGAGGTTATACTAAACACACATATTGGTAATTCACAATAGATTTGCAATGAATAACCATACCAATAAGCCTAGCGATTTCCCTTTCGATTCATAAAACAAGTTTATGAATTGTGCTTCCTTTAAACGAATGTAAAACATTTTTTCCTAGGATGAAATCTTCACTCATACCCATACATAATCACAATAGCATTCATACGATTATGTCGATGTCTTATATACGAAGTTCAAAAGATAAACGTTATACTTCGTATTGTATTCCTTAATACTATGTCTAACTAGAGTATAATCATTCACAGCTTCGCACTTATGTTTTCAATATGCACGACTTGAAAGATACGTTAGGGAATGAAATAGTTCAAGTCAAATATTATTAACCTCGAGTGGAAGGATGATGTCGTCGTTGTAGCTCCTCCCTTCTTCACATTCTTCAAGTCTTCACGTAATACTTGTAATATCTCATATTTTAATACTTTCAAGCTAACCTATACGAAGTTGACTCTAGTATATAATCAAGCGACTCTTCAAATGAGTTTTGGTTCACTAAAATATAACAACCAAACATGACATACCAACGCTTGGTGGGTTCAACCGATCTATGCTCTAACAGCAAGTTCACCATTTTTATTTTATTTTTTGACAAAAGAGGTTATATTAATCAAAAGGGAAAAGTACAACCAAGGAGCTAAGCTTCTCATACTACATATGTAACACAAACTCCCAACTTCCTTATACCTTCCTTTTAGCTCAGTAAAACTCTACGCTACAAAAACTTCTTACAGACTTTCAGGCGTCATCCAAGCTATCCTAAAAGCAAAAAGAATAGGAAAAATGAAGAGATAATTACCACAAGTTCACCATTAACACCTAGTTGTTTACCATATTAGCAGTTACAATTTTAATCAATTTAAAATGCAAAAAAAACAAACGGGGAAATGAAATGACGATTACCTACTAGCGTGATCAAATTCGAATGTTGCGAAGAACCCAAACATGATCATGGAATCCCTTCCATAAATGCTTATGCTGCATCCAAGTGAAATATTACATGTTTTGGCACTGACACAAATTGTAAATATGAAAGAAGTAAAGTTAGACAAGTGAAATATGTAGAGTTAACCAAATTTATAGGGCATTTACTCTACTTAGACTTGCTGATGCTATGAACTATGATTACTATTTTATAGTGCCAGTTCTCCAAACTTCAATTACAAACACAATGACTTAGCCCATTTCTACCATGGAATCATATCCTAAAATGCTACCAGAATTAAAATTCTTGAGAAATAGATGATGAATCACGCAAAAATACAATCAAGTAATACTAACCGAAAATCAAAAGATTAGACTTAAAATCAATCATAGAATATAACATGATAATCTATTCTTGTTATTGAATTGGGGTCCAAATTTTTTGCCCTAAAAATGCAATTAAGTAATTCTAACTGAAAATCAAAAGACTAGATCAAAATCAATCATAGATATAAATGATAATCTATTCTTATAATTGAATTGTGGGTTTAATTTTACTTAATGTGGAGATTAAAGGGAAGTGTTGCAGGGTATAAGAAACTGGAAACTAGAAGGAAGAAGTGGCTGGATTTTCTCGAGAGACCCAGAGAAAAAGATCGGTCTCTGAAACATATATGGGACGTTTTTTACATATTTACCACTAAGCCATTAGAGTAACTATTTATTTACACTATGCCCCTAAAACTCTTACGATTATGTCCTTTTATTTGTTTTTTATTTGTTTGTAATCACGATTTAAGAGCTTGATACATATATATATATGAGTGTTTCATAGGAAACCCTAGGGTTACTCGAATATGTTCTGTACGGGTCAGGTGTACGTGCACAACTGGTTACAAACTTGGTACAAGACCAAGAGAGTAATGAAGCCAAATTTAAAAGTATTCTTGAAAAAACTCAAAGACACATTCTTAAAAAATTGACGAAGCCTTAGTTCAAAAGAACATAAGATAATTATTGATGAACAACAACTAATTGGTCAATGGGAAGAGGACAAAAATCCTTCAAGGAAATCAACAAAGAAATATTCTCAAGAGTGAGCGATCAAAAACATTACACCATGTAATGTACTGGAGCAAGGCTCAACAGTTTTATGATCATCATTACATAAAGGAAAAGATAATGAAAATAATAATATAACAACGACTACTTTCTCAAGAAAAAAAATATTTTTGAGAATTATGAGCATCCTCCCACAGTTACACGGAGGATGCTACATTGAGCAGTCAAGTTGTATTTTGATGAGCATTTTGCTCATCAAGAATATTGACTTCTTCTCTCTTTCATTCATGAATATTTTCAGAAAAATCAATAGGGTTAGTCGAAAGAGATTTTAACAGATGAGAACAAGGGATACCTGAAACTGCTGCTTTCCTTGCCTTCTTAATGCTCCTTTTGAGTCTGTTTATACTTGTCTTGAGCTCCGAGACTCGATTATTGATATGAATGAAGTCTGAAGCAGACACCTTGGTTTCAAGGCTTTCTAGAGAGAGAAAAGGCGTTTGAACCTTTTTTCTTCCTCCTATGACTTTTTCTCTTCTCAAAGTAATTTAAAGAGTCAGTTGTCCACCTGACGTTCCTTCTTCTACAATTGTCGGCATTTTTTGTCTTAAAATCATAATCAAGAATTGGCTCATCACAACATTTTTCTTGATTGCAGACAATGCCTTTTACTCCAGCTAGATGAGAAACAGGTTTAATTACTTCTTTAGACATCCATACAAGAATGTTATGAAGTTTTTCATTCCTCAGACGGAAACGACATCTTCTTTCAAGGTGTCCTTTGTTTCCGCAATAATAGAAGTTAAAGTAATTGTTCTTGACTGTTCTCATGTGAGTTGATTTTGAAGGAGGACAATCCTTGTTCCTAGGAACAGCAGTTGCTGAAAAAGGTTTTTCACATGAAGACTTGTCATTAGCACGGACAAAATTGCTCTTACTAGTACTTGGAGCGTCTATTCCTTTATAGCCAAGACCACGTATATCACGATGTTCTTTACATGTTCCCAGCATAGAAGATAATTTTGTAGAGCTAGAATTGAATCTTTTCAGATTCTCTTCCAATGAATTTACCTTAACAAGAGCAGCAGCTAGATTAGTCTCCAAAAGTTTTTCTTTAGCGAGAAGATTGATTTCTCTGTCATTAAAACATTTTTGTTGAGAGTCGTATCTTGCTTCAGATTTTGCAAGTCTTTCTTTCAACAAAAAGAGATTTCGAAGAAGATCATCACATTCGGACCTTTTTGAGCGTGCATCTTCTTCTCGATCTTTAACGGTAGATTGTAAGAGTTTGTACCCACAATCATAACCTTTAAAGAGTTTTCTCAGTTTTCTGTTTTCTTGACATAGAGGTGCCAGATATTTACTCAAGCAAGCTGTTAACTTCTTTCCTTTTAAGGCATGGTCAAAGAGCTTGATATATTGAGAGACTTCCTCATCAATACTTTGTCCTTCTTCTGAATCACTCTCATCTGAAAGATCATCCAACTGTTCATCAAGACATTTTTCCAAATTGAATGTAGATTCAGTCAAAGGAGCGGACAAAGGAGATTTCTTAGAAGTCTCAAGATTTTTATCCAAATCAGAGTGAGTCTGAAATGGTGTTGCGTTATCAGAGATAACACGTTTTCCCATAGAGTCAGATTGCTACAAACACAGACTTATGAGGTATTTAAACGTGTTTGCTTGCTCTGATACCAATTATAAAAGTGGGGGTCTAACAACCTCACCCAATATTTCGCTTAGCAATCTGTATGGACTAACTCCAATATACTTACAAGAGAATCAACCAGACAGTTAGACTCAATGTTATAAAAAGTATATCAAGGAGTTATATCTTAATCTCTCAATTCAATCCGCAATCAAACAAATAATAATTTGCGAGCCCTATTGAATGTAAGAGAGATAACTTGAACGGTACCAAAGACAAATGTTCAAGGATCAATCAATTTCAATCAACAACCAAAAGTTGGATTTACCAATTGATCGATTCAACGCACAACCTGTGATATTTCAATTATATAACAAAATATAATGCAAAAAAGAAATAACACAGACACCATAAGTTTTGTTAACGAGGAAACCGAAAATGCAGAAAAACCCCGGGACCTAGTCCAGATTTGAACACCACACTGTATTAAGTCGCTACAGACACTAGCCTACTACAAACTAACTTCGGTCTGGACTGTAGTTGAACCCCAATCAATCTCACACTGATTCAAGGTACAGTTGCGCTCCTTACGTCTCTGATCCCAGAAGGATACTACGCACTTGATTCCCTTAGCTGATCTCACCCACAACTAAGAGTTGCAACGACCCAAAGTCGAAGACTTTAATAAACAAATCTGTCTCACACAGAAAAGTTTACAGGAATAGATAAATTTGTCTCCTACAGAAATACCTACGAGTTTTGTTCCATATTTTGATAAATCAAGGTGAACAGGAACCAATTGATATACCGGACTTATATTCTCAAAGAACAGCCTAGAAATATCAATCACCTCACAATAATCTTAATCGACTAGCGAAACAAGATATTGTGGAATCACAAACGATGAGACGAAGGTGTTTTTGACTACTTTTCTATCTTTCCTATCGGAGATAAAAATCTCAAGCCAATCATACGTTTGTACTCAATCACGATAAAAACAGCAAGATCAGATCACGCAACTACAGAGAAAATAGTTGGGTCTGACTTCACAATCCCAATGAAGTCTTTAAGTCGTTAACCTATAGGGTTTCGTGAAAAACCTAAGGTTAAAGGAGAATCGACTATAGATTATGCAACTAGTATCACACAGGAGGTGTGGGGATAAGGTTTCCCAGTTGCTAGAGTTCTCCTTTATATAGTCTCCAAATCAGGGTTTGCAATCTAAGTTACCTTGGTTTGGGTTCCCGGTTTTGGACTTTTACACAAATGTGAGAACACACCATGTTTTTATCCAAAGATGGTTACATGTTCTAAACTCTCATTTCAATCATTGAAACTTTCTTAGAGGATGTTTTATAGTTTTTATTCACAAACTATTTTTCATCAAAGCGATTTTCAAGTTATTGAAATAATCAACATGACTTTCGTCACGAGTAAAGATGAACTTGGCCAAAGCGAAAGCTTACCAACACATATTTCGAGAAATAGATAAGCGAGATAAACTCGGCTCGAAATAGCAAATGTGTATAATCGAAGTCTATATAGCAATACGACTTTTGTCTCAAAATAGGAGATAGAATAGTAGACTTTTGAGTGATAGATAAGTTCAAGTCTCCACATACCTTTTTGTCGATGAAGTTCCACAAGTCCTTGAGTAGTTCTTCGTCTTTGCATGATAAATGCCGTGGAGTCTAGAGCTCAACTACACTTACTATCCTAGTCCGAGACTTAGCTATAAGTAGACTAGAAATCAAGACTTATAGTTTTGGCAACTAAACTTGATAAACAAGCTTGAGATAGCAACGCTTGCGAGTTCGACCGAGCAGTGCTCTAACAACTAGTTCTTGCTTCAATATAGCTAAATTAAGTTTTAGCTAAGCCAGTATGCATACAAAAATCCTAGGGATATTTCCTCTATATAGTTAAATTTATACTACAATATCCAATTTATTGTGTTTTTATTCATAAGGAATATTGGTTTTCTACCCATGTAACTTTATACCACACTGTACATATAAATTTATATTGTGTTTCAGCCGATTCTAAGTGCGACTGTATCTTTCGGCATTGTTAGTTGGGGTGCTGCATGTAAAATTAAATTTTGTTTTAGGTGATCCTAAGTGAATGTTTGAGAATCCAAGTAAATCGTCATGTTAAATTTGGCATTGTTAAGAATGTAACTACGTGTCAGTGAATTTTTCATATTTCCATGGAACATATGGTGATCCTAATGGTCGTGTTTGGCCCCTCGGAAATTCCTATCCTAGGTTGAGTTATCGAGAAAATAAAACTAAATTATGCCTTTCTCACTCTAATACTAATATCGGCTAGGAACTACTAAATATTCCTTGATTTTAGGAAGCTAAAAAAGTAAGATTATGGTATTCTTCAGAATAGCTAGGATACCCATATCCTTACTTAGGTTAGACGGATATATAGGTAGTTATTTTAATTTATCATATATTTTTCTTAATTCTTAATTTATCTTTGTATTTTTATCTTTCTCTACATATAAACTTTTCCATGATATATAATTATTCTGTGGTAAAAAAAGGTGTCACGGTATGGTGAGACAAACATTTTTTCTTCTTCTTTGATACGCGAAAGCCGGACCCGGGCCCCTACCCGAACCCAGCCAGTTGGACTGGCCCTACTGCCAGACCCAACACCGCCCACTATACCACTAATCTATTACAAACCTTTACGGTGGGGATTGAACCCCTGACTTCTTTCTAACTGGAGTTGATGGGATACCACTGAACTATGCTCTTGGACCCGTGGTGAAACAAACATAATATATGGTAAAGCCGCAATAAACATAATGAGTGGAAAAACAACATCTTTATTAATAGGGGTAATTTGCGTTACCTCCCATGTCAAAGATTATAATTTGAGTTACCTCCTCTACAAAGATTAATGTAGCAAAACCTACTTTCGATAAATATTCCATTCAAATCCTAGTTAGGTGAGTCAGCACCTGTGTACACGTGGAAGAAAATTGGTGAACTACCCAAAATAACCTCACCTTTACGGAACAAAAAATACTCAGATCACATTTCTTGTCTTCCTTCTTCGCCGTCAATAGAAATTTGGGTATTTCTTGATCCAAACTCGAGTTTCTTCAATGTATTATCACTTCGCATATTTGATTAATGGAGAGTTTCGTCAATTAATTATCTTCGAAAACCATTAAATAAAACGCAAATAGGCTGTTAGGGTCCTTGACCAAAACAATAGTTAGAACACAAGAACAATGGTAAAGAACCCAAGATAAAACCCTTTGAGTTGGGGGTTAGCCACCTCTGCTTAGAAGATTTAAGAGAAGAAGTTAATAAAACTGAGTTGTATTGATTATAGTTATCTTCGATACAATCTCAAGTTAAGTATTTAAAGCAAACTGAATTGCTTGATAAGCAAGCAATGCTAATAATAAGAAGCTCACGTAAACTAGGAAACCATGCAAACTAAACAAGGTAAATATAATTAAGGAAATAAGGGATATCGGTTTGGTGTTGCAACATTCCACCCCCTTGAAAAATGGCTTGTCCTCAAGCCTCAATATCTGGAAAATGCAAGAGAATATCATCTGCATCTTCCCATGTAGCTTCCTATGGAGAATGATCCTTCCATTGTATAAGACACTTAGTTCCAGCTTTATTGTCTTTTTTAAACATTTTCCGTTCCAGTATAGCCTCAGGTTCCCACTTTTCATAATCAATCACATTAGGTAAAACTGTCTCAGCAACAACAGAAGAGCCAAGTTTAAGTTTCAGTTGTGAAACATGAAAAACTGGGTGAATACGACTTTCAACATGAAATTCTAACTTATATGCAACTTCTCCTATCCTTGCAATGATTTTAAAAGGTTCATAAAATCGAGGAGAGAGCTTAGAATATTTTTGAATCGCCACTGTAGATTGTCTATAAGGTTGCAGACGAAGGAATACCCAATCATTCACTGCAAAACTTCTCTGAGTATGATGATTATCAGCATGAGACTTCATTCTAGCTTGAGCAGCCTGGAGATGGAATTTAAGTAACTTAAGTGTATGATCTCTTGCTCTTAAGTTAAGATCAATAGCATTTACAGATGTGGTTCCAGGCAAGTAGCTCGAAATTGTTGGTGGAGCTCTACTATACACAGCTTCATAAGGTGACATATGAATAGCTGAGTGATGGCTGGTATTATATCACCATTCAGCCCAAGGTAACCATTTGCTCCATTCCGAAGGTTTAATGCTAGCAAAACAGCGTAAATAGCATTCAAGAATTCTATTTGTCACTTCTGTTTGTCCATCTGTTTGTGGATGATAAGCTGAACTGCGACATAATTGAGTTTTTTATAGAGCAAAATATGCTTCCCAAAATTTACTCATGAAGATTGGATCACGATCACTGATTATTGTCCTTGGCATACCATGTAATCGAACAATCTCTTGAACAAAAACTTCAGCAATAGTAGCAGCAGAATATGGGTGTACCAAAGCTATAAAATGTGCATATTTTGAGAGTCTATCCACAACTACCAAAATGGAAGTTTTACGATAAGATTGTGGAAATCCATCTATAAAATCCATTGAGATATCCAACCAAATATCAGCAGGTATTGGAAGAGGCTGCAATAATCCTGGTGGAGCTATAGCTTCAGATTTATTTCTCTGACAAGTATCACAATGAGAAATGAACTCCTTAACTGAATGTTTTAATCCTCTCCAATAATTTTTTTGCTGAATGCACTTGTAAGTGCGAAAATATCCAGAATGACCTTCTAAGGGTGTAGAATGAAACTCATGTAAAAAAATTGTGCACCACTCAGAAGTAGAAGATACTACAATTCTTCCTTTGTAATGCAAAATGCCATCAATTTAAGAATAATGTGGTTTGTGAGTAAGATTGTTGCGCGGAAATTCAATTAGTTTACTTAATTCTTCATCATTGTTGGTTTCATGGATAATTTCATTGACACCTAAAAAGATTGGAGTAGAGATTGCATAAAATTGAGAACCTGTATTTCTTGATAAGGCATCAGCAGCAACATTCTCTTTGCCTTTCCTAAAAATGATCTCATAATCATACCCCAATAATTTAGATAGTCATTTTTGTTGTTCCATTGAAGATATTCATCGATCTAAGAAATACTTCAAGCTATGATGATCAGTATAGATCTTAAAATGTCTTCCAAGTAGATATGGTCTCCACTTTTGCACTGCAGACACTATAGCTAACATCTCCTTATCATAAATGGATAATTTCAAGTTCTTACCTGTCAATTCTTTGATATAGTATGCAATTGGTCTGCCAGACTGCATTAAAACAGCTCCCAAACCCATACCAGAAGCATCACATTCTAAACAAAACTCCTTTGAAAAATCTGGTAATATCAAAACTGGAGTGGTAGTAAGTGCTTTTTGAAGTGCTTGAAAAGCAATAATAGCATCTTCATTCCATATAAATGAATCCTTCTTCAATAACTTGGTTAATGGAGTACTTATCTTACCAAAATCTTTAACAAATTTTCGATAATAGCCTGCCAAACCAAGAAAACCTCTCAAGCTTTTAACTGTTGTTGGAATTGGCCAATCAAGAATGCTCTGATCACTTTCCACTGCAACACCTTCAAAAGAAATAACATGGACAAGATAACCAACTGAGGGTTGTGCAAAAGTGCACTTAGATTCCTTAACAAATAATTGATGTTGACGCAAAATCTTGAATACCATGGATAGATGTTCCAAATGTTGTGTCATACTTTTACTGTAAATTAATATGTCATCGAAGAAAACGAGAACAAATTTCCTCAGATAAGGTCTGAAGATCTTATTCATGAGACTCTAGAATGTAGCTGGTGCATTTGATAATCCAAATGGCATAACTAAAAATTCATAGTAACTATCATGAGTTCGAAAAGCAGTCTTTTGAATATCTGAGTTGTAAAGACGAATCTGATAATAGCCAGAGCGAAGATCAATCTTTGTAAATATGATTGCACCATGGAGTTCATCAAGTAATTCATTCACCATTGGAATGGGAAATCTATCTTTAATTATAAGCTTGTTCAAGGATCTGTAATCCACACACATACACCATGAACCATCTTTCTTACGTACCATTAAAATAGGAGAAGAAAATGGACTTGAACTAGATCGACTGAACCCAGCTTGACTTAATTCAGATATAATCTTGTCAATTTCATCTTTTTGAAAATGAGGATAACGGTAAGGACGAACATTAACTGGAGATGATCCTGGTATCAAAGGAATTCGATGATCATGCAATCTTTCAGGTGGTAGTGAGGTTGGAGTTTTCAAAACATCAGCAAATTCAGACAATAACCGTTGAATCTCAGGTGTTGAGCCGTTATAGCATTCAATGAAGAAGTAGTTGGTGTATAAAATTGTAGGAAAACACCATAATATTCATGGTTGAGTAAACGCTGCATGGGCACACTATCCAAGAACATGATAGAAGGAGAATTATTACCCAATAATTAAATGTCTGCGCCATTAATTTTGAAACACATAATCAATTTGTCAAAGTCTCAAGAAATCTGTCCCAAAGTCCTCAACCATTGCACTCCTAACACAGCATCACAACCACTAATGGGTAAGATATGAAAGTCAGTAGAAAAATCGTAATCTTGCATTCGAATTGGAGCATTGAAGCAAGTACCCAATGTAGTTAATTGACCACCATCACCAACAGTAACACAGAGTACATTATCTTTAGCTTGTAAAGAATAACCACATCTTTTAGCTAATGTAGGATGAAGAAAATTATGGGTTGCACCAGAATCAATCAAAATTTTAAGAGGCTGAGCTTTAGAAAAACCGTTAATGCGCATAGTTCTAGGAAAAGAAGATCCCATAAGAGAATGTAACGATATAATAGCTTCAGTTTCATCCTCAGGCATCATTACAGTCTCTTCATGCACAATATGTGTATCCAATTCAACCATATCTGGAGCTCCATCTAATATCAATAATCTCGGTTTTAAGCACAAGTTACCAGGAGTAAACAATTGATCACAATTAAAGCAAAGACCCTTCTCCCTTTTTTCTTTTTGTTCTTCCCAAGTAAGTCTTTTAGATCCATGAGGTAAGGTATTTCTTTTAAATTGATTAGGCAAAGGAGTGGTTGAAGATCTAAGCTGAGGAGGACGATAAGGTTTTTTTGCTGCTAATAAAACATCTTCCTGATTTATTGCCTTGTGAAGGCCGCAGTTAAGGTTTGAGGTTCAAGTAGTTTAACCATAGAACCAATATCCGGTTTCAATGAATGAATAAAACAATTGATTAAGTGGTCCTCGGGTAAATCTGTTACAAAATTCAACAATCGTTCAAACTCAGGTATGTGTTCTCAACCCATACCTTTCTGTTTAATTGTGCTAACTGCCATTCTAGCATCTACGAATTTCTCCAGAGAAAAACGAGCACGAACAAGAGAGCAAAACTCTAGCCAAGTAGTCACAGCAACTGTTGTCCTTTTTCGACGATACCAAGCATTGGCATCACCCTTAAGATGTGCAGAAGAAATGGCAAGTTTCATATTGTCAGCAACAACGTGCAAGCTAAAATACTGGTCTTCACTAAAAATCCAACCATCCGGATCATCACCATCAAAAGTTGGGAACTTCAGACTGATTGAGCTAGCTCGAATATTAGTTTCATTACCACCAAGAGGAGGTGGAGGTGGTAGAGGTGTTGGAGGAGGAGCAACACCATTACGCTGAGTAAGCTGAGGAATAAATTCTCTAAACACCGCACGTAAGGTGTTTCCCAAAGTTGTGGTTAAGGCTGCTGTGAGATCTGTTGTAAGAGTATTGGACAACTCCGTTGCATGTTTAGATAAATCTAATTTCCTAGCAGCACGGTCTTCTTCACGCAGTTGTTTGTCTTCAGCTTTCTTCCTGTCACGTGCTTCTTCATAATGAGTATGATTGTTGTTAATGGTGGTGACCAGAGTGTCAAGTTTTTGACCAACATTAACAAGGCTATCTTGAACGAGTTTTAAATTCTCAGTATAAGACATTGTGAAAAGAAGAAGAAAATGGTAGAATTTAGGGTTTAATCTAAACCTGCTCTGAACCAGATGTTTGGGTCCTTGACCAAAACAATAGTTAGAACACAAGAACAATGGTAAAGAACCCAAGATAAAACCCTTTGAGTTGGGGGTTAGCCACCTCTGCTTAGAAGATTTAAGAGAAGAAGTTAATAAAACTGAGTTGTATTGATTACAGTTGTCTTCGATACAATCTCAAGTTAAGTATTTAAAGCAAACTGAATTGTTTGATAAGCAAGCAATGCTAATAATAAGAAGTTCACGTAAACTAGGAAACCATGCAAACTAAACAAGGTAAATATAATTAAGGAAATAAGGGATATCGGTTTGGTGTTGCAACATAGGCCACCAATACGCAATAAACCAGGGTTGATTTCTTGGACTAAACATCCTGATCTAAGTTTGTTACTCAACTATGGTGATTATACAAAAGGGGCACACACATTATCAGCACAGCCTGAAATAAACGTCAGCAAAAGAAACCTCTCGATTTGATATGATTAACATTCATAAATCGGGATAGACCTACATTGATTGAAACTATTCAAAGTTCTTGAGAAAGAAAAGATAACAAAAAGTGGGTCAATGCCCCAAAACAAATGTGACTAGAAGACCTATTAGTGTCATCCCTAAAATCAAGGCTATTCATTTTAGTTCCTCATGAGTCACATCTAAAAGCATTTATAGTTTTCTATACTATTGATTTGGGAGATTCCCTATATGTGCGAGTCCCGAACTCGAACCTGGAAGTCTTGGAGTTTGCTTGGTACGCATTGTTTATAAATGATTGATTAATCGACGATGATTTTTTTTCGAATTTGCGAAGAAGAAGAAGAGAATAAGGATGTTTTTGTTTTAAAACTAAAACAAATCAGTTGGGTTTATTTAGGGTTTTAATTAGAACAATGTTTTGGGGACTAGCCCAAAACAGTGGGGGACTACTTTCTTATTCAAATGTCCACCCAAAATTTTAAGGGGTGTCCTAAAAGATTAGGGAAGACTAATCTGCCCTTATCCTAATTAAGGTTATAACTAATCCTAATAACCCACTAATTTAACCACTACCCACTAATCTAACCCCTAAATAAAAACCAAAAATCAGTTTTAAAAAACATTTTTTTTATTCTCCTCTTCTTCTTCTTCTTCTTCTCCTCTTCTTCTTCTTCTTCTTCTCCTCTTCTTCGTATACATCGTCGATTTGAAAAAATTCATCGTCGATTAATCAATTTTATAAAACAATGCGTTCTAAGCAGACACCAAGAATTCCAGGATTGAGTCCGGGTCTGGCTAGCATAGCGAATCTCCCAAATCAATTTGAAGTTGATAAACAACTTCAAGCAAAGTTGGGAGACGAATTGAAGCATCAAACATCAACCAAGGAGTCTGATTCCCTCAAAATGAAAATCCGCAGGTAATTTCCTTCGTACCCATTCCTTTGAATCGTTTTTTGTTGAAGAAATCATCAAAAACCACTGAAAATGAAAGTTACAGTAGAGATTTCGGCTAGGAGAAAAATTTAAAACCCTAGAATTTGGTAACCGAACTTTGAATATGAAGAACAGTTCGGCGAATTAGTAATTTTAAGGTAACCGAACTATGAAGTTCGGTAAGCTCGCAAAAAAAAAAAACGTAACCGAACTCCTTCTTTATATGAAAAAATTGAGTTCGGTTTAGTCGATAAATTTATATAGGTAACCGAACTTTCAATATGAAGAACAGTTCGGCCAATTAGTAATTTTAAGGTAACCGAACTATGAAGTTCGGTAAGCTCGTAAAAAAATAACGTAACTGAACTCCTTCTGTATATGAAAAATATGAGTTCGGTTACCTCGATAAATTTATATAGGTAACCGAACTTTGATAAAATATAGTTCGGTTACGTCGCACTTTCTATGTGGTAACCGAACTTTGATCTATCACATACAAACTTGTAGTTCGGTTACCTCTCAACTTATACCAGATAACCGAACTTTAGCCTATTAACATTTTGTGTTTGATGTAATCCCATGTTCATCTTTATTTGATAAGACAATATTCTGTTTAGGTAATAATGTGGTTTTCATTCATTAGGAACAAAGGGAAAAAATCTAATCCCCACGTAGACGAAGATTTGAGAACTCCAACACCTCGCGGTAGGATACATCTGGATTTCCGAAACCGTGGTACCAAAAATGCAAAACATGGAGGGGGATCATTACAGGAAGTCAATCAGGAGGTGATGGAGAATACAATTGATAATGTTATTGAAGAAGAGAATGATGATGAAGAAGAGCAAGGAAATGAAGACCAAGGAAATGAAGAGGTTGAACAACAAAGAGAACATGTTGAGAATGTAGAGGAAGAAGAACAAGGACAGGTCAAAGAAGGAGAAGGACAAGAGGAAGAGAAGGATGATGAAGAAGAGGGAGAGGAAGAAGAGGAGGGAGAGGATGAAGAGGAGGAAGAGGAAGAAGAGGAGGAAGAGCAAGAAGAGCAAGATACGTTGGCGAGATACGTTGTAATGGATTCCCTTGAACAATGGGTGGTCGGCGTATTTTCAGGTCATTTTGAATATACGGCATTTTTGGAATTTCTCTTTAATTCTATCAATGTCGCGCTTGAAGTAATTATCCATAGCATTCCACACGGTTACGAAATTATCAACACATCCAAAGAGATTCTTCTTCAACCGATGGTGAGCCGACTCTACTAAACTTGTCGCTTGATTTCCCAAGTGTTTATATTGGTTAGTATAGGCATTAACGAACCTCTCTTTGTGTGGTTCCAACCATTGGCGAAGAACATACGATACAACACCGGGATAATCGGGAGTATCCCAATGGCCGATAAACTCCGCAAGATTTAGATGATACTCTTCCTCGGTAAGAGACCAACACAATGATTCCCATTCATTGTTGAAAGCAACCCACTTAGCGTAATTTAGAGAGTATTGTTTTTCAACTTCCTCTTTTGCATCCGCTCGTTCATGTTCCGGTAGCATCTTAATCTCTTCATATCCTTTTTTCTTGGGTGGACAAATTATTGGCTTGCACCTATTGATCAAATTACACCATATATGGAATGTACAAAGCATATTGTGTGCTAATGGAAACACTACCTCTATTGCATTCATCAATGCGACTTCATTGTCGGTCACTATAACCCCGGGAATATCATCACCTCGGAAGATTGCCTTAACTTGTTGTAGTGCCCAAATGTAACTAGGTTCTTGCTCGTCTCTTAAAAAACAAAACGCCACGGTAAACGGTGACCGCGTCGAAGTACGCCCAACAATATTCAACAATGGCATCTCGTACTTGTTCGTCTTATAAGTACAATCCATTATGAGAACTTCATGAAAGCATTGAGCCAATTGAACACTCGTTGGATGCGCAATGAAGAGTTGTGTTATCTCTCCGTCCGAATCCACATCCTTTTGAACCGCGTAGTCTTTCTCTTTGGCCAAAAGAAACAATTGTTGCATCACTTGTCTATCTCTCCATTCCTTCTTTCTAATTGTCACTATTGCATTATAAATGGTGGACAAAGATGAGTGGTTATCCTTGTTATCCTCCTTTAGTATTTGGAGCATTTGAATCGGTGAAAGATCCATTTTCCTCATTTTAGCTACCTTGTCCATCTCTTCAGGAGTTAGCTTGGCCGCCATGAAATGTCCTTCAAGATGCTCCGGACGAGGGTGGTTATGACAACCTTCCATAACCTTGTAGAGAACCCATCCACCCAATTCTTTGTTGTAATTAAATGCAAGCTGAGGAGGAGGTATCATCACATGAATCACTCATATCATATTTACTAAACTCAAAATAATTTTTTTTGGGTTCTTCTTCCCTATTTTTCTTCATCTTTTCTTCTTCTTCTTCTCCTTCTTCGTCGTCTCATTCTAACAAAACTATCCTATTAATAACTCACTAATCACTAACTAATCACTAATAAATCATTACACTAACACTAACTAATCTAACTAATTTAATTACCAAGGGTAAATTTGGTATTAAAAAAAATATTAGATAAGGGGTGACCCAAAATTACTTCAAATATCCACCTCAAAACTTTAAGAGTAGTCCCCCACTGTTTTGGGCTAGTCCCCAAAACAGCGTTCTTTAATTAGTGGGTTAGATTAGTGGGTTATGACAAATGCTATCCCACACGACTTTGCGGGATGGCTTCCCGCAAAAGCGGCTTCTTTATCGTTGGATGATCAAATCAACGGTTAGATTCACATTTAGGAAAGGACCCATCACTTTCAGGAAAGGACCCACCATTTCCCCTAAAGGGTTCAAGGCTGTTAGATCTGGGTTTTAGCATGATCTAACGGTAAAGAAGCCGCCTTTACGTAAAGCCATCCCGCAAAGTCGTGTGGGATAACACTGCTCTTGGGTTATTATGATTAGTTATAATCTTAATTAGGATGAAGGCAAATTATCTCTAATCTTTAGGATGTTCCTTATAATAGTAGGGTACAAGATCCCAACCAAATGTTAGGGCCGAGTGCCCGACACCCGTGGCCTCTTTCTCTCTCTTCCCTGACGGTCAAGAATCTCTACTGTGTCTTTTGGAGGACGGGATGTTGCTCTCCACTGACAACTCAAAATTAATACTAGAAGAAGAATTTTTACTACTTCCATTTCTCCCCCCAGAAATTCCTTAAAATTTGGATTTCTTCATCCGCACAAAACCCTAGGAATTTGCTAGGGCTTATCATTTGTTGTTTGTCTACAAATTCTAGGGTAATGAAGCGCGATTTTTGAAGAAATCTCAGACGATGAGTGGGAGAAACACTCATCATCGTTCAAACCAAGATTCCCGAAGAAAGAATCTTCATCTCCGCCATTGATTGAATCTTTTTCTTACTAGTCTAAGAAAATCGAAACCTCGGAAGGAAGTAGTGATGATTTATTGGAAATTACTAACGACAGTTTGGAGGATGATGGTGCAGATGTAGCAGAAGTTCGACCTCAAACTAATAGAGCTCGAAGATTTGTTGTTGATGAGGATAGCGACGAAGATTTTGTAGTTGAAGAAGATACTGGACCTATTTTCTTAGATGATGATGACGAGGAGGAAGTAGAAGAGGTTGCTGTTGTTGGCAAAGCGTTGCAGAAATGTTCCAAAATATCAGCAGTTTTGAAAATGCGTATATAGTGTTTCTGGAGGCTCAATGATAATGTTCGCTTTTTTATATTAACTCTTGCAATAGAAAGCATGTTAGGTTGATAAGCATAAGTGGAGGCTCAGTGCTAACATGTGAATTACTGGAATGTGTCGGTAGACAGTAGTATTGAAAATCTAATAGAAAGAACTCCAACATGTTTAATGTAATCAAGTCGAGAAGTAAAAAATAATGGAAGACACACACAAGCAGAACCAGATTTTTTCTTGAGAAGACAATTGCCTTTTTAATTGAGATGGAATGGTTCTCTAGATCAAGTTTTATTCTTCTTATTCAACACATTTAATTGGTTATTCTTGTCAATGCAACTATGCAGGAGTATCCATCTCTTCATTGCAAACCTGTCCTTCTTGTTGTGTTGTTGTATAGATTGTTCTGAATTATTTTTCTGTCGAAACTAAATTCTAAGCAGATTTAACTAGAGAATCAAGTCATCCCAGGGCCAATTGTACTGCAAATATGAAGGTTTGAAGTCAACAAGTGAGAGACTTTAACTGGCATTTCGAGTATTTTCTTCTGTGTTTGGGGTCTAGCTTTGATTAAATCACTGATGTTTATGAAGTGTTTTACATAGCAGAGTGCTAGATTTGATTAAACTAGCGATGTCGTTAAGTATTGTATGTAACATCAACTTTAATCGTGAGCTTTAGCTCATTAAGATTGTAACTCAATATGTTAAATCCTTCACAAGTTCCATTTTCTTCTTTGGTATTTTGCTAAAAACCATATGTGAGGGTGTATCAAGACAAGACTATTTAATATATTTAAACAATTGGAGATCAGTATCTTACGCAGAATTTCACTATCCAGGTCCCATGTTTTCTCTTCTTCACCCGTATTTCTTACTCTCTGATCCTCTTGCACTCTTTCGTTTATCTTTTTAATGATTGTCTGTCAATGTTCTGTCATCCGTGAACTTGATTCACTACTTTTCTTCGGCTTAAGCTATTTCTTTTTCTATGCATAAACAGCTGATATTTGGAACTGTTCCCTGCGATTTAAGGTTTCTTTCTGTGCATAAATTCTTCGAGCCTTGTTTCCTTCTACAATGTGCTTTATTTTAACTAAGTAACTTGTGAGAAAGTTTTATGGGTTCCTTCAAAAAAATGGGTTCATAAGTGATATGAGTCAAGGGGTATAGGGGATCAAAGTCTGTGTCGTTAGTTGCATACTGGTTTCATTTTGCGTAACTGGTGACTATATGTTCCCGTTGATTCCTTTATTATTATTTTGTGTGTGTTTATTTTCTTCGTTATTTCAGTTTCTTCCCATCTTTGGTTGAAAAGGCTAGTTCCACATATTAACAAATCATTATTGTGAATAATAGATTTTTTTTATTTCTGGAGAAATTATGAATTAAAATTAGAAGCCTGGGGTCTGCTGCAGAAGACATAAAATTTATCTTGTGGTGTTCAACATGTATCGTGTATCCTCAGTAATTTTGCATCCTGCAGAACTATTTTTTGTTCTCTCATAACAATAATTTGTGAGGTGTTGGTTCGACCACAGAAAGCACTGCTGCTATAGATATTTTAATGACCACCAATCTGTTAGAGGATAAATTGTGTAGCTTCTGAATCTCTTTTTCACTTTCCATTTTTAACTAATACTGTGGAGAAAGGAGTGCCATCTGACATAAGGTATAACCTGAATGAGATGAATCCTAATGTTAATAACCCTAGGTAAGCCACACATTAGGTGAGGAGTGGCAAGTGGTTAACTATTACATAGTGATAAAGAAATAAAGTTATTAAAGAAGTATACAATACTCAAGTATGCACGTCCAGGGATGTATAAGTAAAGATGGACAAGTATCCCCTTGGTGCATGTTGGTCCATATGCGTCTCGAAGTTATGGAACTATAAGTGTAGGCTTTTAAGAATAAAGCATGTATGTACAATTAATTTTATTCTTAACTTTTGGTGCAAAATAAATATGTTTAATGCACACATTTTTCCATTGTATTGCATATCTTTTATAGCCAGCATGCAGGAACATGCTCATATTCAATTTTTATTAGTTAACCATAAGTGATTTGGTTTGTGGTTCTACTGGTTCCATTTTGCAATTTAAACACATAGAAAGCTGATTGCCTGTCCTGAATGATGTCAAGTTCAGTAGGCAGTGTTCATTGTATTACTTCATTTGCTCAGTTATTGGGTATAGTTGTTGAAGTTCAATAATGAATAATCTGGATTGGTTCTTAATGAATTTTACTGTTTTATCTTATGCAGCCATCTTAGCAGATGATATGGGTCTTGGTAAGACCATTTAGGTATGTTGTATAATTTCATATTCTTGCACTTTTTAACATGCAGATGGCAAATATTTTCTATATCTATAAGTTTATAACGATGTTATTATCTGACAGGCTATCACATACTTAACTATGCTGAAATACTTGGACAATGATCCTGGACCCCATTTAATTGTCTACCCTGCTTCTCTCTTGGAGAACTGGGAAAGAGAGTTTAAAAAGTGGTGCCCTTCATTTTCTGTATAACAGTATCACGGGGCAGGGCGGGCGATGTATTCAAAGGAGTTGAACTCTTTAGCCAAGGCTGGGTTGCCTCCTCCTTTCAATGTTCTTTTAGTTTGCTACTCACTCTTTGAGTGTCACAGGTTTGCTCAACTTATGTTCCTTCCATGATCTTGTAATATATTTTTGATGTGGATGTACATTTTTATTGGGTAGAGACACTCTTTTGCAGTGCTCAGCAGAAAGATGACCGCAAGGTACTGAAGCGCTGGCGCTAGAGCTGTGTGCTAATGGACGAAGCTCATGCTTTAAAGGATAAAAGCAGCTATAGATGGAAAAACCTAATGGGTGTTGCACAAAATGCAAAAGAGCGTCTTATGCTGACAGGGACACCTCTCCAAAATGATTTGCATGTATGTTTTGGAAATGTTTTATCATGTGTCAGTATTTTTCCACTAATCATGAAACATATGGTCAGGATGGGAATTAGATTTTAAAGCTCGATAACAATCTTCTATATATATCTACCATTACCTTCCAATTTAGCAGCTGTGAAACAATTATAACGTTTACAGGAACTGTGGTCATTGTTGGAGTTCATGATGCCGGACCTTTTTGCAACTGGAGATGTGGGCCTGAAAAAGCTTTTGAATTCCGAAGATAAGGAGTTGATTGCTCATATGAAATCCATCCTGGGACCGTTTATTTTGAGACGCATGAAATCTGATGTAATGCAGAAACTGGTCCCGAAGATTCAACAGGTCTGTACAACTTTTCTCAGCAGGTTGCTTCATGTTTCTTATGGTCTCATAGTAACCTTCTTTTAGAGATTTTGTTGAACTGCTAATTTGGAGGATAAATAAAAAATTATTTTAGGTTCGGCATGTATCTATGGAAAGGATCCAAGAGGATGCTTATAAAGAAGCAATTGAAGAGTATCGTGCATCCTCTCTCGCTCGATTGGAAATGTCATCAGCGTTTACTCCGAAGAATATAACTGAATTTGTTCCGCGACGACAAATAACCAATTATTTTGTCCAACTCCGTAAGGTGCTGATATCTGAATTGTTTACCAGTACAAAAGGTTACTGTGTAATGCTCTGAAATCCTTCTGATCTGACTCCTCTTCTTACGCTTATCTCAGATAGCTAATCATCCTGTACTGGTGAGTCGTATTTACAACGACGAGGATGTTGTTTATCATGCAAGAAAGCTGTACCCAAAAACTGCATTTGGCTTTGGTAATTCTTTGTTTGCTGTTACTTAACCTTCACTTGCATGCTCTTTTCTTAGTTTGATCGCCGGCAAGTTCTTTCTATTGTGAACACTTTTCATGTTGATTCGGAGGTATTTCACTTTTTTTTGATAGTTTGTCTGCCTTGGTCTACAGACTCTAAACACCTGTAACCAAATGTATTTCTCTTTCATATGCCTCACTTTGACAATTGCTATCTAGCGAAAAGATATTCCTTAATTCTGAGTGTATTTTATATTATCTGGACTTCCCTAATTGATCTCAAAGTTATGGTTTAGTGAACTTCTTAGTTCAGCTGCAGCAAGATGACCATCTTGAGTTTACACCCTTATTAGATTTTAGAAGATTAATCTGAGCTCAAACTCCAATCTGGGATCCAACCAGGATGTAAAATTAGCAAATATTCATGCATCACTCGGTTTATGATGATGATTTCTTATTGTACCAATGGAATCTCTGCAGCTTCTAGAGTCATATTTTGGCTCTGAATCTAAAGGAGCTCTTGAAGATAATCATGTTTTCCTTTCTGCAAAATGTACCAGGTAATTCTACTTGAACAAAATCTTATTTTACCTGGAGTTGCACTTCTTATTTATGAAGCTCCAAGAAATATATCTTGTGCATTTAGTTGAGGAAATTAAATATTTGTTTTAGAAAGATACTTTTTTCCATGATCAAAAAGAGAAAAAGGAACCAATAAATTTAGAATTTCTTTGTGCTTGGTATGTTTTGGAAAAATAACCGTGGAACCTCCTCATCCTTTTGTTATGTGAAAACAAGAAAAAAGGTGAGATGAAGAAAAAATTAATTGGGGAAAGGAGAAAGCAGGAAGCCCTTTAACTTCAAATACACCACGAAAGCAATGAATTACTGTATGAAATTGGTTTCTGGGTTGCACCCTGAATGGTTTATCAATTAATATTCATGGGTCCATTTTTAGCAAAACATGGAACCAGATAGGCTAATTTAGCCTTTCCCTGGATGGGGAAACCACTACCCCCTATTCACACCCAACACGGTTCAAAGCAACAGCGGAAAGGAAACTGCAATTTCTAGTTACAGTCAAGTTTGTTTCTCTATGTTTCTGTTGCAGGCATTAGCTGATTTCTCCTTCATTAAAAAGAGATGGGCATAGAGTTTTGATTTTTAGACAATGGACCTCAATGCTTGATATTTTAGAGTGGACTTTGGATGTTATTGGTGTTACATATCGGCACCATGATGGAAGGTATTATTATACTTCTGTATGCTAAATATTACTGATACATGTGCTAGCTGTTTTGGGGTATTGGTATATTTTATCCCTGTTACTTACAAGTAGGGAATGTGTGGTTTATCTTGTAATGTCACAATCCTTCCGATCGCAAAATCATGAGTGTGCATCTTGCATGGTCTTGAGTGTTTATTCCTAAGTAGCTGCAGGAATCACTAATGTATTATCTGCTTTTTGTCTTATAATCAAGTCTACGTTCATCAATATATATGACTAATTGAGGAGTAGATTGATTGAACTAATAAATTTCATAATGAAATCAACATCAACATTCTTTAAGCGTGTCTAATGAGCAGGCGCACCTGAGTAGGAGAAGGTTACTTTTTTGATCCCTAAGCATGTTTAATGAACAAGTGCGCCTGAAGTGGAAGTGGTTAAGCTAGATAATATAATGAAAAGGACCCACATGAATTTGAGTTTTTTATTTCATTCCAGAACGAGTTGTAGCACTGGTCTGTGAATGTTGGTAACCTGTGTCAGACTGAGACATTGCGTTTGCTGTTGTTTCTACTGTAAATACGAACAAGAACCACTATTGTTATATGTATTCTTGAACTTTCTCTTTATGACAGTACTCAGGTCACAGAAAGGCAAAACATAGTCGACACGTTCAATAACGACACATCAATATTTGCTTGTTTGCTATCTACAAGGGCTGGAGGGCAAGGCTTGAACTTAACAGGAGCAGACACTGTAGTTATACATGACATGGATTTCAACCCACAGATGGACCGACAAGCCGAAGATCGCTGCCATCCCATTGGGCAAACAAAACCTGTTACCAGTATTAGGTATGCTTCTTTTGAACTGTTAACACGTACTATTGTTATGCATGGGCTTGCTCAGTTCCTGCATTTTTGCCCTGCTTGATCTCTGGTGATTTTTTTTTGGGTGCGGGAGTGGGGGTTTGATAAAATACATGCTAGTTAGGTTCCTAAACTTCTTGTTTGTTGAAAGGGATATAAGAATTTTGTAGAAGCCAAGATTATATGTTCCGAGAAAAAAATGAGAATATGTAGAAATTAGTAACATCGTGATAACAACAGAAATCCAACTGAAGATGCAGATCTATTTAAATCCTTGCTATGAAAATATGTTAGATACTAGTATAGCATGTAGCAACTTCCTAGTTAAACAGGTATGTATAGCTTCTATATTGAATTTTAATGTTTGCATCTCAAAGCAATTTTTACAATTTCAACCTGCAACTGAAAATTCTCTATAGGCTTGTGACAAAGGGAACAGTAGATGAGAACATATATGAGATTGCAAAGAGGAAACTGGTGCTTGATGCCGCAGTGCTCGAGTCTGACATTGAAGTGGATGATGAAACTGATATGCCGGAGAAAACTATGGGAGAGATATTATCCGCACTGTTGCTGGGCTACCGGAGAAGTAAGATGATTTTTAGCTAAAGATGATAAAGGCTATGTGATTTATTTGTTCATCATGGTGGTTCAAACTAAGCCTAGGTTAGGACAAGCCGATTTTTCTATCGCAAAAATTTAACAAAATGGGTCAGCTGTTCAGGAAGGAAAGACAATCCTCCAATGTTGCAAGGTCAATCAGAGACGGAAAAAATCAAAAGGTAACTGTTAAGGCAATTTTGTAAGCACAGTTACAAAATTGCTGATATTATATCATTCAGATAACTTTGTATTGTTGTCCAATAGATTACATTTTCTATGGTAGGTACTGATAAAAGACATTAGGGGTTTTCAGCTTGAATTTTTCATTGTGGTATATAGATTTATGCGTGCCAGCCAATGTTTTAAGTACAGTTGTATTCAATTCAATACAAGATGGGAGCCGTGTATAAGTTACATGGTTTCACTAATTTACTTGCAGTTCATGATTAGTTTTAACAATTGATGCTGATGACTTTACATGACAATTTGCTTTCGTTGTATGGGGCCTTGATGTCTTTGTACTACATTAATGCGTTTTCATCACTGAATGTATGGTAGTTGCTAACAGTGTTATCTCAGAGTAAGTTTCACACAAATAATTCCCTTGGTGGCTAAAATGGGGTTTTTAATAGACTTTCTTGGTTTATGTTTTCCTTCATTCGCCAAAAGAGTACGTGCAAAACCAAAAAGACGTATGTCCGACATACAATGGAGTGCTTGCAACACCAATTATAGAATTCCCTCAAGGAGACAAAGGTGTTCTTTGAGCATTTTCCGGCTTCACGATTAGGCACAGTTTGTATATGCATTTTTGTTTTTGACTAGTATGATTAGAACTAAATTTTGGTTTTCTGTTGTTGATTTAGATATTCATTCTACCAGTACCGTGATTTGAATAAGTACTTGGGCACACATGAATAAGTACTACCGCAAAAGCAAAATCATTTCACATGTCTACTCTTTTACCTGAATAAATAAATTTAATGAGAAAGACACAACAATCAAGTATTTGCCGACTAAGCCTCAGCCATCATTTCAGTAAAATTCGTATTTACCATATTAAGCGAGACAACATAGCAATTGGAAAGTTCAACTTCAAACTTTTAGCACACATGAATACTTTTACACTGAACTTTTATATGAAACCAAAAAGGCAACACATTTCAGATTTTAAAGAAATGAAGAGCGAGACTGGCTACGGTGCAAGTAATTTAGGGATAGCGGTGTGAGGTATAACTGAAGTCATCTAAAAGAAAAACCTGAAAAAAAGAAAAGAAAAAGTACCTTAATGTATCCCAACCAATGAAAAATATGCTTTAGCTTTTGCAAATGAGACTATCCAAGAAATATGTACTAATAATAGTGAGATGCCGAGAACATACCTGCAATAGTTCCTTATTAACAATCCCCTCCTCTCAAATATGGCTTTCTTTTGTGCAAGCAATTGATCTCTCCAAGCTTCCAATGAAGGGAGACATTCTGACAAATCTGGAAAAAGCCCATTCTTGCCAAATCTATTATAGTGAATCTGCAGACATTCAACATTTATAACTGTATCTTAGGATATAAACGAGTTGGAAAAGGCTGACATCACCATAAGTTTGTGTCAGTACTTGATACATTGATAGGAGAACACAAATACATACAGGTAAGGAAGCTCACTAATCAATGCTGAAATGCAAGCCATGAACGGGAGGCCTAAAACATGATTAAGAGAGTAAAATGGTGAAAAATGGGGGGGAAATACCTAAAGAAAACGATTCCATGGTTGGAAACATGGCATTTCAGCAAACCAAGTTGGGTTATATCCTTAGTGTAACTGCAATACAGACGTATTTGGCAGGCAACATCAGATATTTCATTTCTGTGCTTTACATGGGGGAGAGGATAAGAGTGAAGTTTATCATAACAGTTTATAGTTTACATGGGAGAGAATAAGAGTGAAGTTTAGCGATTCATGTCAGACTCGATAAGCAGCAAAACTGGCCAACAATGAGACTTTTCCCTCTCAACATTGTTAAAATTTATGCCTCCAATGCCTTCGTAATTCTTAATCTCGAACCTGTTACTACCAGAAGTGGTACGTTTGGGTAGTTCCTTTGAAACGTAACCCAGACACCCCAGTAAATGCATCCCGACTGCAGGAAACCGCATACTGCCATGACTATGAATTCAATTTTTCCAAAACCTTACATGGCATAATCTCAGTATTGAGCTGAAAATATTCTCATCTATCCACAGAAAGTATTTTCCAAATATATCCACCAGTAACAAGAGGTCACATGTCAGCAATGTCATATCTACAAGGGAAACGGTTTCAAATGTTACCTGTATCAAATGTAAGATAGTTCAGTAGTGTATACTGTATAATAAGCCAAACAACTCTGACAGTATTACTAAAGAAATCTGAACTCAACATAGCATGACATGAAAAGTTTAAGATCATTAGGGAACACACCTTCAGAAAGTACTTACCAATGTTACTACACTCCAGATTCACCTTTATCACATGCTTGCAGAGGTTTCCTTGCAATGACCACGAACAGTCATTACCCACCATATGTGTCTGACTAGTGTCTTTCTGGCTAATGACCTTGGCAAAGAGGCGATCTTTGGCATTTTCCGGAATTTGTGAAGCTCGATGCCATGAAGATGATGCAATGTAATCCGCCTTAACGGTTTGAAAAGAATCAATTTCATCAGCGTAGCGGTTGAACCAGTAGCTTGGGTGTAATTCAGTGTTCAGCTTGTGGACTAACCAATCTACTCGTTGCAGTGATCCTAGATGTGAATCATCAGACAATGTAAGCTTCAGCTTCAAATGGTAGCCTTCAATGGCATCAGAAGCCTCCTGGCTGTCCAGCGGAAGAGATCTCATAGTTGTGAGCCACATTTCTATGTACAGAAAATTAATGTAAATTACAAGCCAAGGTTAATAGAAGATCGACAAATTTATAAAATATATCCCCGACATACCTGATGAAAGAGAAAAAAATTATATCTAACCAATCTTTGGGACCCAACAGGCCTTGAAGTACTGCAAGAAGGAGTTTGGTCAACAAAATCTTGAATGAATTCCTCCATGACATCTACAGGCAATTCGCCCAAGACGTTTAAACATCTCCCGCTGAACTTCAATGGTTATGACATCTCTTGATAATGTTCCGGAGCCATGACCTGCGGACACGCCACAGAGACAAAAGGACAGGACAGCAAAACATTTCCCTGAAACATCAGTCAATAACGAAATCAAGACCTGAAATTGTGAACTGCAAAAGAATAGGTTAAGCCTTACAGTGATAGGTTATTAAGTCTTATGCTAAAACACAATAGAAGCCCCATTTTTGACTTGTTCACAATGCACAAGAAAATGATCAAACGATAACACAAGGATTACAGGATTAGCATACATTAGAACCGGTCCTTCCTAGATTTTTATCCCTTCAATCAAACTAATAAACGGTTTATTTGTTTCTCAAAAATAACTCTTGCTGGCTGCATGAAGTGTGAATATAAAAATCTATATGATGAGCATCTCATGCTTTTCAGCTGAATACAGGTATAGTCAATGTTGTACACGGCACCACCTAGGCACAGCTTAGGTGCCAAAGTGGGAGTTTTGGTGCCTAGGCGCCTCCTTTATGTAGGATTCTTTGTTAAGACCTAATTTACCAACCTGCACCCTAAAATCTAAAACTACCTTCATTATTATCCGGGGCTCACTTCTTTCACTGAGACTAAAGACCCACTAATTTGTCTTTCGAGTAATACCACATCATCAAAATTACGATTTCTAGTTGGAAAACAATGTATGACTAGCACCACAGCTCCATATTTTATACCCAAGGCTACGCCCCAAACAGTATAGGGCGCACAGGTAAAAACTTAAAAATCTTGCCTGATTGGATCCAACTCTGCAGCCGCATCATCAATCATAAACCCATTGATTTTCCAAGCAGAGTCGATTGAACGAGCTCACCAATGAGAGCTTTCATCCACTTGCTTGGCGAAGCTACGTGTTATGACCCAAGCAACTGGAAGGACATGATGTCTTTAGTCAAACGCAAGAAGTGTACACAAATGACACTGCCACAACAATAATCACAAATCAATAAAAGATTTGATCATAAGCTTGTGTCAATACATGGGCATTATAAACAAACTGCATAGTTTGACTCCCTACCTTTAGCTTCTTGATGCCAAATGTTGAATCAGCGGCCATGAGACTGTGATGTCCAGAACGGATCATTTGTTGCAACTGCCACTCTGTCTGAATGCTTAAGATGACTTGAATCTGTATTTGACGCATCTTGATATATAAAAGTTGATTTCTTGTTCTTCTCCACCCACAATCTGATGCTAACTTCCAACTCATGTGTTGACCGTCTGAAAATCAACCCCATCTTACGGACATACTCTGATGCTGACATACTAACTTTGGAATTTGAACCGCAGTAGCGTTGAACACTTTCAATGTGATTCTGCAATATAGTCTCCTCCGGGTTGCCCAAATAGATCAATGCCATTGTTTGTTGTTGGATTTCATCACAAATGTATGGAACTGTTTTTGCACCTTGACCTATAGCATCTTTGTCTAGTGAGCCATGGAACACGAATCCAGACTTGTTCACATGTTGACGACGTTTACCATTGTATATAAGTAGTGCAGCTAGCTGATGGACAAGCATATAAACGCTTCACTATGAAATGACAAGTACATCCACTCATTGACTGAGGTCTAGCAGCTCGATTTCTAGTGTTTAATCAATATCTCCTGCTAGGCAATATTTCTCCGCCCTCTCCATAATTTTCTGGACCAAATGAGCACTAGTGTCTGCAGGGAAATTACCCAATTAAATTGAGTAGAGCATCTATGATATGTGAAGATTGTATCATCCCGGAAAAACCAATACAAAAAAGTTGTCTCGTGACATGAGGGAAGAACGTCTAGTGACACCCAGTGCTCCTTAATGCAGTTACAAGCTCCGAAATTCGAAAATCCAAAACCGATAAAATGCGTATTCTTTCACAACAACTGTCTAATTATACATCTTAATAGTAAAACCAGCATACTTTCCCAGTCAATTGTTACATATATAATGTTTCTTTCAAAATGCAACTTACTGCACACAATTTAGCTTCACCGGTGACTATATAGTGAACATTGAATGGAAACGCTCTGTATTTAACCATAAAAACATAAAAAGAAGAAATGAGGTTCACTTGCATAGAGTGGTATTTCCATTAAATCTCCTTTAAGAAAATGGAATTGTTAACTTTTGTATAATCGAGTGTTTTGAATTGAATGCCAAACTGGACAAGGTTTTGAATTAGGGTTTTGGGGAGAGGTTTAAATGGAACAAGTATTGCAGCCAGAGGAAGAAATTGTTTGATTTCTTTCCTTCAAATCTTCTTCTTTTTTTGTTGGTAATAAAAAGATTGAATAAAAAGATTAAGGAAAGTTACACATTGTTTGGGTTAGGTTGGGATCACTAAGATGCATCCTATCCCTATTCAGAATTTTGAAAATAAAAACAGGGGGAGTTCCATAAAAGTCACAGGTTGTTGTTGCTTTGGATTTCTGCCCAAATTAATAGTTGCCTGGTTGGCTCCTTTAGTTACAATAATTATTAGCTTCAATAATTGATTGTTTACTCGCTTCCTATCTCGTAGTAGCTTGCCAAGAGATGTTGCTTTGTTCCCCATGTATCAGCTTGTAGAGATTGGTGCAGCTGGTTTCAGTTTGGATGTTGGTAGCTTCCAGACGAAGTACCCAATTCCAAGCTTCCACTGCTGCTAACACCTCCCATTCGTCACTTGTTTGAGTTTTAGTTGTTTTCCGAATCACTTGTCTGCATAAACCCAAATGATCTCGTAAGACAATAGTATAGATAGAGATGTTACTAGTTATATCAAAAAAGGAAGCAATATTCATTTTGACCGCCCCAGGCATGAGGGCAATCCAATCCTTTACTTCCTTAGCCACATTGTTATGACTATAGGGGTTTGGTTGGGGCTCCGCTCTCCTAGCTTGATGATTTTCTTCCCAATATCGAACTGTGCTGAGATAGACTTGTCTTGGGTCTTGCTGTACTCCTTCAAAAGTCTTGTCACACCTTGCCTTCCATATGTGCCACGCCATTGAAGCACAGAAAGCCCTCCAAGTCCCTTTATCTGAGCGCCAGCCTGTAGGAGCAATGTGCCAACTGTCTATCCACTCATTCACAGAAAGTATAGTGTACCCTGGAAGGAATGGGTTTGAAGGAGATGAAAACCACACACTTCGAGCAAAGGGACAATTAACAAGAATGTGCTCAAGAGTCTCTCCCTGATGCGAACATAAAGCACAAACATTTTGAATATCGATATACCGCGCTAGGCTATCTTCCGTAACTATCATGTTTTGCTTACATTTGTAAATGAATAAAACAGTTCTAGGTGAGGATTCTATCTCCCAAATTTGGTCCCAGATAGAGTTCTGGATTTTCTGTTGGTTTATAATTGCAGCATACAAGGTTTTTGTCGAGAAGTTTCCATCTGTCCTTAGTTTCCACCTAATTTTATCCTTCTTGGACAAATTCACGGTAATCAGAGAGATTACTTCTATAATGGCAGGGTCAAAAATACTTTGAAGAAGGGTAATATTCCAAGCACAAGAGTTAGGAAGGAGAAGATGAGAAACTAAGAAGACATTAAGTGGCAGGGCAGTTGGAGCCAATTCTCTGTCCATGGGTATCCAGTTATCTTCAAGGATGTGAATGGAGCTGCCATCCTCAACTTCCCAAAAGAAATGAGGTTTGATTTGAGTTAATCCTTTTTGAATGCAGCTCCACATCCAATACCCTATTTTAGTAATTTTTGTATCAAGACCATGTCTACAATTCCTAAAGTATTTTGCTTTAAGTGCAACAGCCCAAGGAGCATCTTGATTTGTCAACAAATTCCATGCTAATCTACCTAGTTGAGCTAAGTTGTTATCCTCAATGTCTCTAAAACCTAGACCACCTTCATTAATAGACTTACAAAGAGCTATCCAAGCTTTGGGATAAAAGCCCTTTTTACCTTCCTTCTTTCCCCACCAAAAATCTCTTTGTAGGGAAATGAGTTGGTCGGTAATATTTTTTGGAATCTTAAAACATCCCATTTGATAAATGGGAAGAGTTTCAAGAATGGATTTGACCACTACAGTTCTTGCTGCTGGAGAGAGATTTCTTCCTCTCCAATTTTGAAGCCTACTTCTAAATCTAGCAACCATCGAGTCAAAGCATTGAATTTTTGAACCCGAAATGAAAAGGGGAGTACCCAAGTAAGAGTCTGAGATATTAATTTTTTGGATTTTCATAATTTTTATTATCATTTTACCAAATTTATTAGGAAATTTGCGGCTGAAAAATATTCCATACTTTTGGAAATTTATCATCTGCCCCGTGGCGTTACTAAAGGTATTAATTACTTCTAGTATGTTTTTAGCATCGACTAGAGTAGCCTTAAAAAATAAGATACAATCGTCGGCAAATAACAAGTGGGAAATAGAAATACTATTCCTAGCTACACCAATTCCTCTAATCTTACCTTCGAACTCGTTTTTCCTTAAAAGCCTGGCCTTCCATACAAATCAGGAAAAGGTAAGGGGAGAGTGGATCCCCTTGCCTAATTCCTTTCGAGGGGTGGAAAAAATATCCAGGAGAGCCATTACACAAGATTGCAATGGCAGGGGTGCTAATGCATTGCTGAATAAGAGAACACCAAGTCTCGGAAAATCCCAATTTTTTTCATTACTTCTATGAGATAGGTCCAGCTGACTCTATCGAAAGCTTTACTCATATCAAGTTTGATTCCCATCAACCCATCTTTGGATTTACATTTCTGCATCGAGTGAACTACCGCTTGAACCATAATGATATTATCGGTTATCTTTCTATTGGGCATGAAGGATGATTGGAAAGGGGAGATAATTATGGATAATAATGGTCTTAATCTATTGGCTAGAAGTTTAGATATAATTTTATAAGTTGTGTTACAAAGACTAATCGGTCTGAAGTCTGAGGGACTATAAGGATTGTCTTTCTTAGGAATTAAGGCAATAAAGGTGGTGTTTATCTCTTTAAGAATATGTTTGGTTCGAAAGAAGTGTTGAACCATATTTACAATGTCAATACTAATGATTGGCCATTGATGGGAGAAGAATTTTACATTAAAACCGTCTGGTCCCGGGGACTTATCTACGGCCAGAGACTTGACCACCTTTTCAATTTCAGAAGAAGAAGGAATTGCAATAAGAGTTTCGTTTTCCACAACAGTAACTTCGGAGAACAGATCCGTAACTGGGTTTAGGAGCAAAGCAGAGGGCTCATTCAAAAAATCTTTAAAATTATTAGTAAGAGTATCTGATATTCCAGCGTGGGAGGTGTGAGTCACTCCATTTTTATCTATTAAGGAAGAAATTATATTTCTTCTTCTTCTATTCAGAGTGCAAGAGTGAAAGAACCTAGTATTTCTATCTCCAAATCGCAAATTATTTTCCTTACACTTTTCTTTCCAGATTTTCTCTTCTTGATCATACAATAATTCCAACTCCTCTATGTGTGTCGCTAATAGTCCATCTTTACTCCCATCCTGATTAGAGGCATGGACTGAATTGATCGTGTCTAAGGATAGTCTAATCTTTTGTTGAACCCAACCAAATACCTCCTTGTTCCATTTAGATAGATTTTTCTTAACTAGTTTTAGTTTAGAAATGACTCTAAAGGGAGGGGATCCTATGACTGGTGTTTCCCAGCATTCCTTTATTATTTGGAGAGCTTCGGGATAGTCTAACCAGAGACTAAAGAATTTATAAGGTATTGCTTGTGTTTTAGCAATAGGTTTAGAATTAAGGAGAATGGGGCAGTGGTCTGACCCAATAGCTGGAAGATGAGTAATTGTTGCCTGCTGATTGTGGAGTAACCACTCCGCGTTGGCCAAGGCTCTGTCTATCCTTGCCTTAACTAGTTTAGGAGCTTTCTGTTTGTTGGACCAAGTATGAGTTGGTCCAATGCAACCTAAATCAATGAGACCCAAATCTTCTATGATTGTTTTTATATTCTGAATTGGAGCTTCGTCAAAAGGTTTTCCTCCTTGTTTTTCTGAGCTTACCAAGGTAATATTTAAATCTCCCAGTATTACCCAAGGGCTATCAATCAGTACAGCAATTTCCTCTAAGCATAACCAATCCTTAATGCGTTCACCCTTTTTTGGATTCCCATAAAGGAAAGTGAACTCGTTTGCTATTTCTATACCATTCTCCACTGTTGTGACTATGGTATGAATCATTCGCCTAGTTTTTCTTTTTATTTCTACCTGCATATGATCACCCTAAGTTAAACTTAGGCCTCCAGAAAGACCAACTGGAGGGACCAGAGAGAAGTTGTTGAAACCACAACCTAACAACACTTTCTCTACTTTATCATCCTTACACCTAGTTTCCGAAAGAAAAAGAATATCTGGTTTATGAGAAATGCAAAGTTTACCTAAGTGAGAAGAAGTGGTATTGGAGCCAATTCCTTGGCAATTCCAAGATAAGATATTCATGGTGATGCTTTCTAAGAGTTTCAACTCTAAATAATGGGATAATTGAAAGCTAGAAGGATGGATCCAGCTACTTTCGAGACAAACTTAAAGACCGACAAGCACTACTTAGAGCGGACACAGAAACAAAAAGCTGGAAAAAAGAAAAACTACACAGAGACCTAAGTTTGAAGATAAAAACCCGTAACCTAAAAGCCAAGAGACTAGCAGCCAATTAGGTACACTACTAAGCTAAAGCTGAAGAAAGAGTTACCCACGTCAAGCGAAATTTACTAATTTAAGAGGCCAAACGAGAATCAGAAGGACAGTCACTTTAGAAGAAAAACAAACTAAGAAAAATTGATACTTCCAGAAACTAAAGGAAATACCAAAGCATCAGGCAAAAAGCAAGAAAAATATCTATTAGAAGCAACTATTGTACCCCATGTCTAAAAATAAGCAGTTATTTAAGAAGAGTTAACACAGTTATCCTAAACAGTTAGAAAGATTGTTCGCATAAAGAAGAATATTACTAAAAAGTGTAAGTAAAGGGGTATTAAGGCATGTGTTTAAGAGGTTTATCAGAGAAGTGGCCTCTTAAATTATCATATAGCAAGGAAATATAAAGCAACAAGAGAGTGATTTAGAATTTAAAGACTGGAAACAAGTATAATTGGGTAAATTTTCATATAGCTGGCCTGAAGAGTTTCCGGAAAATTTTTAATAATCTGTCTATCTAACTAATGAGTTCAGTGGGTTTGTTCTTCTATACCTAACAAATTCTATTGTGTCAGTAAGCTAGATCTAATTCATTGATGATTTCCTATTCTAGATTATTTATGTTCCTCTAACTGTTCTCAAAGGTCAAAGTTTTTTTTTTCCGGCTAGGATAGTAATTCCAGTCCTAGATTACAAATTCAATTTTATACTCTAGTTTGATGTCTATAATTCAATTTCCTAATCTATTGTGTTAACTGAAGCAGTGATTTTCTTAGTAATTGCTATGTAAGTCACTCAACTAGGATTAATTACAATTTCAAAATCAAAGGATTAAATTGGCATAAACAGATTAATAGATATAAAGGGATGAAATTGGTTGTGGGTTACCATGGAGTCCATCTCCTGCTTTGTTGGTGACTGGTTCTTTGCAAACGCAAAGCTCCCCTGCATCCCTAAATCTCCCAAAAATAACTCTTCTTCACTTTTAAGGTTGGACCCATACTGATCAAATACCGGAGTAAAACTAGAAAGAAAATTAGAATTTTCACTCGAATTGTCGGAATCAAATTCCCCTAAGGAAAGACGAAAAGAAGCTTTAGGATAAGATTGGCAGGTCGGGTTACGGGCAAGATCCATAAGTGGAAACGGGCCTTCAGTGATTTCCATCCCACCATTTAGGGCCTTAGAAGAGGAATTAGTTCACAGCATCGTTTCTTGACCGGAGGAAAAGAAGGACTGCTAAGGTTACCAGACTCATAACTACGCTTTCCTAAAATCGATGGAGAAGCAAATGCATCATGAAAGGATGAATTGCTGGAGAAAGTAAGGAATAAATCTCCATTGAGGACTAAGTTCGAAGATGAGTCATTGCTAGGTAGCAATACTGTATCACGATCAGAGAGATGTTCAAAAAATTCTACTATTAGGCTAGGATCAGAATGCCCATGAAAAAAACCATCTGAACTCACGGATCCAGGCGAAGCAAGCTGAGTATCATATATATTGGCAAGTTCTTCATTATGGAGGATAGGACGATACTCTATCCAATGCGAAAAACGAAAACAGTAAATGCAAAAGTTATGGGAGAGTGTGTGGAAACCAAAGTTACCCATAGTTCTAGGAGAACCACCAACTGAAACTATTACTTGTTTCACCACCAGCCTTTCAATGTTGATCATGGATTTAATTCTAACTGTTCCATCTTCTAATGGAATGCAGCTCATAGGACGTTTACACAAAATCATTCCTACCTTAGAAGTTATTTGGGATACCACAGTTTCATTTTGCATATAAGGCTGGAGGTCATGGATAGAAAACCATGCCGTAATGAAAAGAAGGTCACGACAGGGTATAGAGATAGATGGGTACCAGCTAGTTACGGTGAGAATATCACCATAAATGACCCAGTAATTGGTCATACGTACCCAGGATACTGACTCACCTTTTTCAAAGCTAATCTTATAGTGGTCGAGACATACACTGGATATGATAAAATAGTTATGTTTCCCCCACATAAACAGAAGTGCTTTTCTAACATCCTCCAGAGAGTGAGAAGAGGTAGTGAATAACCTAGCTAAAATGCAGTGTTTACCCTCCACCACAGATGAGGAAGATTTGTTGGTAAGGGTTGAGGGATGTGGACCAAGAATATATTTTGAGGAGTTAATGCTCATGTTAGCAAACTTAGAAATCATGCTACAGAAACAGCGTAAATGCACCAGTTAGAGAAGGATTAAAGAAGAAGAATGTTTGAATGAGCAGACTAGTCACTAGAGGAAGAGGGAAGATTCACTTTCAATTAAAAGCAAGAGAGAGGGGGAAATAAATATTAAAATCAGTTGTCACATGAATTTAGAATACATACAAGAAAAGAGAAGCTTGTAGAGATCAGAGACCAGAGGATAAAAAGTGTAACCCCGACCAAACAATAAATGAGATTTAACATTTGCTTAAGGTACTCGTAAGCTAATACTAGGCTTAGTTGGATGGCAAGGTTCAAATGCAGCGCATTAATAAGGAAGTGACAATTTGGTAATTGAGGTGACTACTCTCTGATAACTTAAATTAAGAAAGCATTAAATGAGCTACTCTAGGCCAATTAATCTATAGAGCAGTCAGCTCAAGAAAAAAGAAAAATCTAAACGTTAGAAAGGGTCTGAGCAAAAGCAAAGGAAACTTAGGAGAAGTTAAATCCGGTGAACCTAAATCTTGGCCAATGCAGATTACAAAACGTCCATAAAAATAAACTTTAAAGCTTTGCTAATCTGAATAAGTCCCCTATCATGCCTTGCATTGTAATTATTTGGTTCACTATTATTCCAAAAGGAGCATTAAAATCGGAGACTCTAGAAGGATTTAATTCAAAACCAAACCAGGTAGCTAAACTACCTAAAAAGTGGGTGAAAGCTATCAGTGAAAAGGCGTGTTACTTTAAGCTAATAAACAGGGAAGCAAGAGTAACAAAGGAGTGTCATAACAAATTCCTCAATCACGTAGGTTAAGAAAAAATGCAGCTTCAAAATGGATTGTGATCACTAAATAGTACCTAGAGATGCTAGAGCAGCTTCATTCATTATAATGTAAGTGCAAGCTGCGGAATGCTAATGTTTTACAGCCAGAGGAGGAGAATATGATAGAGTGTTGTAATTGGGGTTCTTCTCCATCCATTTCATCCATCATGGATTGAAGAAACATATATAGTAAATTAAGAGGGAGGGAGCTTTGGTAAGCTACAGTTAAACAAATATTTAGTGACTTTAGGCAGATCTTAGCTAATGACTGGGGCTAAAGAAATGATTATGTATGAGAGCATTAATGGATAAGGAGGTGTGATATGCAAACATCTAGTATTTGGTTCTAACAGAAGGGAAATGGAAGTTTATTACAGAGGAGATATCTAACAAGTTCTAAGTTGATCACTAAGATATTCAAGGAGACCAAACATGTGGAGACCTAACAGTGAACATGAATTCTAAAACCAGGGCTTCTCATTCAAACATAGCTATTACTCACTTCCTTTTAACATGAAGGATTCAGTTTTATTCTTGTCCTTATGGTTCTAGAGATAGAAAAAGATTTAGGGATAAAAAGTTGAATCTATTTCTCTGAGGAGAATCTAAAAAGTAACATTTAAGAGTTCTAATAGAAAACTGGAAGAATCACCTTCCAGAAAAGATGAGACAACCTCAGAAAAGTGAAAGATCAATGCAAGGACAGCTTCTATCAGAGCTAAGGATTCACCGGAGATCATTCAGGCAAAAGAGTGAAGGTCCAACTCGACCAGGGAGAAGCAATCGATAAAAAACTCTAAAGCTATCCTCTATAAAAACTCTTTAACATAAAGGGAACCAATAAGCGAGGGGAGAGGGGAGTCTTTGAGAAAGAAAAATAGAAGAAAAGAAGCGGCATAATCAAATATGGGTAACAGTGAATCATCAGAGCATCAAAACGATGAGGGGAGGTGCTACCAAGAACCAATCTGAAGCAAGATCAGGACTCCATCGATGGAGTTTACTCCATATTTGAGAGCATAACGGCTATTTTTTTTTTTAGGAGACCATTACCCTTAGTTTTGACACCCTACTTCAAATCTTTTCGAATCGAAGAAGAGGAGGAAAGAGGAGAGTTGAGGGGGAACTGGTGAATCGTGGAGAACTTTGGGGATTACGATTTGGACTCTATTTTTTATCCCAAAACAAAAAGCCCACAATACCCACGGCCCACCACGTCGTCATGAACACCAAGGTCGAGAAAGAAATGAAGCTAGGGAGATCTGTTTATGGGAAAGTAATAACTTGCATTCGTTAACAAAAACCTATTAGAACTAAATTTTGGTTTTGTTTTGTTGATTTAGATAACCATCCTTGATCAGTGTTTTAATAAGCACTTCACAAATTGAAGGCAAAGAGTTTCATTAACAACTTGATTCTTGACTTAAAAACTGTTAGTTCTTTCTTACAGTGTCAACCTGCTTTTTTACTCGGTTCCTTTTATCGCACCTGGGACCTAATTTAATCTACATTATGTTCCAATGGCCAAATACGGCAATCTTAGTTTAAACTTAAAAATGCAGCAACAAAAACAAACCTCTTTGGCATTTTTAAATTTCCTTTCAAAGAGGTGCATAACAATGGAGTAGGAGGTTCTATTAATTTTTCAAGAATGACTAGCGGTCACAAGGTCTTTTTCATCAAACTGAAAGCAAAATAACTTCAGCGCGACCAAAAACAAGATATCCCCAAATAAAAGCTAAACTATGTCAACCTCGTCTATTCGATCAAATATCACATTTTGAGAGCTTCACCAGTTTATTGTAGAGTATCCGATTATCTCTTGCCGTGTTACTTTCTATCAGCCCACTCTGCACAAGCTCCTGTTCCATTGGACAAGCAATTATAGAACATTAAAAAGGTTAATGAAAGGCATGGAAATACTAAACTGTGCTACAAAAACAAAAAAAACTAGCGCCTCACCTTGACATCCCTATGAGAAAGAAATTTCCCTAGGTTGTGAATAATCGACCTCAGGTCCTCAACCTGCAAAAAAGCAAGATCGTATCAAATGACAAGCATCCGACTTTTAAAGTTCAAACTTTTCATACACATGAATACTTTTACAATGATTTTTTATACTCTGTCAAAAAAGTGAGACGAAACCAAAAAGGCAACATATCTCAGATTTTGAAACTGAATTTGAAATAAATGGTGTAAGTAATTTGGGGATAGCGGTGGGAGGTATAACTGAAGTCATCTAAAATAAAAACCTGAAACAAAAATAACAATGAAGAAAGTACCTTAATGTAGCCCAACCGATTCCGATCAAAGAACCTGAATGCCTGTTCAGAAATGAAAAAATTTCCTTAGCTTTTGCAAATGAAACCACCCTAGAAATATCCAAGAGTTAATAATATTGAGGTACCGAAAACGTACCTGCAATAGTTCTTTATCAACAAACCCCTCTTTGACAGGTTTTTTATTTGCTTCTGTGTCTACCTCTGCTTCTTTTGCTGCCAAATTGGATTTGTCTCCCTTCTCAGCAGTTATCTCATCAGTCTTATCTCCCAGCGCAGACTCCTCAGTTTTAATGTTGGTTTCACTTATTCCCTTTTCTACCTTAACCTCTGCAGCAGCCGGTTCATCTTCATTTCTAGCCTGCAGTTGTAATATTAAAGATATCAAATACTCATGTTAACTCCATCATCAGTGAGTGTTGGTGAAGGTTATGTCAATCATTTCATTTTCACAGGAAGGGATAAAACTAGAGCAGGTATCATGTATTTTATCCTGTATATGTTGACGCATAATTTTATCAATAAAGTAATGCAAGTATGATTTCAAGATATTCGATAACATTGATCACTCATGTAAACTGACCTTTAGAACCTGAAAGGCCTCAACTTTAACATATAGGTTATTACTTTCCTAATTTTCCCTATTCGGACTGTTATGTTTTCATTCACCAATAAATTACCACACATACCCTCATTCCCCTAAATTCACTTGCACTAATTTTTTATCATGAAATTCCAAACTGTAATATATTAACTAACTAGATAAAACATGTTCTGACAAGAAGAAAGTTAAGAGCGAGACGAATGGAGAACACAAGCTATGACATGAGATTTCAAGATGATCCAACAACATTAAAAGAGAAATGGGCAAAAGAATCCTTACCTCCTTGGGTTTGTCATGCTGATGGAACTCAGCTTCCATTTCTTGATCATCATCGACATCTTCCTCAGGATCATAATCATCTTCTTCATCATCCATTTTGGAGTCGCCACGCCCATCTGTGATGGGATCATCCTTCTTTAATTCTTCTTTGTGGTTTGAATTTGAATTAGCATCTTTTGTAGACTCTTCATCCATAGGAGAAGCTTCAGTTATCTTCAGTTTCTTTTTTGAAGGCTTCACGGGATTTTCATCACGTTCTCTTTTCCTTTGATCCCTTTTCTTCACAAAGTTTAAGCGCAGTTTCTACATATGGAGATCAAATTGGTAAAATTAGTATCAAGCACAAAATAAAAAGTGCATGATGAGATTAACCACTCAGAATCAACCTGAAGAAATGTCAACAGTCGACAACCCATTTGGTACTGTAGCATTTCATAGAGTGCTTCCGCAAAAAGTGAGAGCTGAAGAAGATAAAAAATCAGTTTGATATAAAACTCATTACAACAAAAATAAAATTGGCATACCAGCAACTTATTGATGCAGATATTTCAGAACCTGACGTACAAAACCAAACAAACCTCAAAAGTGGATTCATCGATATCCTTGTCATTATAATCCAGAAGTGCATCCAACGATAGTGACATTGAGCGTATCTGCAAGATAATAATCCATGGTCATAAAACTAGTATCAGCAGGTTGGTGTTGATACCATTTCATAATATTTTAAATTCAATTTTCATGTACCATAAACTGTAACCTACTTTGGAATCTTTGCTCGATTTGGTCTGTAGAACCAAGCCAGGGTATTTTGGAGGTTCCTCGGCCTTACCCTTTTCTTTCACAATCTTACTTAATTTATACCTTGAATCATCTTTCTCATCTTTGCCTTTTTTCTCATTCGCATTTTTTACCTTGTCCTTGTTGAGATGCGGACTATCCTTCCCAGAGCTCTTTTCCTTCGAAGTATTTGACTCCTTTTTGGCACTGGAATCTTTTTTGTCATCAAGACCTTTTTTCTCCCTATCCACTTTCTCATCCTTTTCACCAACACTATTTGCAGCCTCTTTCTTACCACCACTAGTCTTTATAGATTCTGGTTTCGTATTAGTTTTCTTCACCATTCTTTTCTCCTCAACCGTAACCTTTTCTGCACTTGCAGCTTGCTCTTTCATTTTTTCATCATCACTTCCCTCCAGCACTACCTTCTTCTCATCATTATCCTCATCCTTCTTACCATCAGCACCCGCAATAGAGCTTCCCACTAGACTAGCTTTTCTTTTAGGTACCCTTTTGATGATCTTCTTCTTTCCACTTGTTTTTACAGCAACTTGCTGAACAGATGCATTATCTTTTCCATCTTCTTGACCCTCTACTGGTTTCTCCAGTTTTAACACATCTTGAGTATCATTTGAAGTCAAATCCTTATCTTCTTTCTGAAGAGTTTTTCCGGCAGGAACCTTCTTCACAACTTTCTTACTGGTGAAAGTTTTAACACCGGAGGGATCAACAGTAGTCCCGTCAGGATCAACGGTAGTGTCGGACGCACCTTGTTTGTCTACATCACCTTTCTGACTATTAGTGCTTATAGTAATCTCTTTGCCAGCTTTTTTATCAGCCATTTTCAGTTTCACAACCTTCTTAACAATTTTCTTCTTCCCAGATTTTTTAGCTTCAGTTCCCTGGCCAGTAGGTGTTCCTTCAGTACCCTTTTTCTCTAGAGCCTTCTCATCATCACCCCCTTCTCCTTCGTCTTTGTTCTCGGGATCTTTGGCATTCTCTTGGGGAATCTCACTTCCACCTTCAATTTTCTTACTATCAATTGGCTGTTTTGAGGGTGTACCATCTGATTCTTTCTTTTCCTCTTTAACGGGCGTTATCAGTTTGCCTTCCACTTCCACAGTTTTCGAGGAATCAGCATCTTTATCAGATTTTTTACTACTTTGCCCCCCTAAAGAAATAGGCAACAAACATCAGCTAAGAAACAGCCATAACAATAGATTAAGATGGAAAAGTTATCAGAATGCTCAAGTACCTTTCACTGTGTTCTTCTCACTAGATTTCTATACAAAATCGAAATTAATAATTTTAGTCAGCAAGATAAAGAGGAGAGAAAAAACGCTAAGAGGAATATTATTAATCCACGCAGAGAAACTTTCAAATTTAAACCTTGTTTTTCTGTGCAGCAAGACGCTGCGCCTCTCTCTCTGCTATGGCTTTCTTGTGTGCAAGCAATTGATCTCTCCATGCTTCTAATGAAGGGAGACATTCTGACAAATCTGGAATATACAGTACAGTGACTTCTTTGTGGCTAAAAAGCCCATCCTTGCCAAGTCTATTATAGTGAATCTGCAGAAATTCAACATTTATAACTGTATCTTAGAACGTGCTAGAAAATGCTGATAGCACCTTAGGTTTGTGCCATTACTTGATACATAGATAATAAAAAACAAGTATATACACATCTCGAAATTCACCAATCAATGCTGAAACGCAAGCCATGAACAGGGAAGCCTAAAACATGATTGAGGGAAATCATGAGAAAGGAAGGAACATGGGGAGTGGAAATACCTCAAGGAAACGATTCCATTGTTGGCATTTCTGCAAATCAAGTTGGGTTATATCCTTGGTGTAACTGCGATACAAATGTATTTGCCAGGCAATATTAAATATTTCATTTCTGTGCTTAAAAAGGAAGAATTAAGTCAAGGAAAAAAGATGTATTAAGTACTTACCTAATGGCAGTCTTAATCAACGAGGAATCATCAACTGAAGAATCCCCCCCATCAACAACACCCTGTGGGCCACCAATAGCAATGAAAGCCCGGTCTTTTCTCAGAAAAGAAAACCTCAGAATATTATTGATATGTGGTATACGGTCTTCATAGTTTTTATTAGAAGACAGCTCCTCCAAAGCATCCTTGCTGATTCCACTCATCAAGATCACCTAAAATGGATAATGATAAGCGCAATATTAGTAATGAGCTATTTAGGTTAACTATGTAAAAAATGCGGGACAAAAGAACGAATGCAAATGAACGAATGAATAAATTCGCACCTTTGCGTTCCATATGGTAGCACCACTTGCGGGTTCCCCAGACTCAACAACTGACAGAATGGATGCCTCTTTTTTCACAGAAAGGCTCTCTACTTCAACAAGGTCATGCTCGAAGCTGGGACACTCGGCATAATAAACTCATTTATAAAGGTTTCCACCGAAAGCAATATGTAATATAAAATTTGAGGGCGAGCAAAAGAGAAGTACCTAACAGGAGTGCTGAAAGAAATGTTCTGGTTCTCCTTTGGCCAGTTAACAACAGCCTACAGAATGCAGAGGTTCGTGTCAATGCCCAGAGCAGGATTTACTTTCGATCGTGATCCACACACAAAAGTAAGAAGGTCTTACCTTTGTGAAATCTGGTGAGACAAATAGCCTAGGATAGCGCTTGCTAACGGACAAATAATCCCTTTCAACATCCACCAAACAAGATGGGTACACCTGCAGGCATACCACCTCATTAAAGCTCCGCAAAAAACACTAGATAGGAGAGAGAAAAGGGGAAAGAAAAAAAAGGATATTGCAAAACAGCTGAACAACACTCCAATAGCTCCATCAATAGACAACCACACTAATTGCCAACAGACATTTAATACAAAACCATTTCAAAGCAGTAAAGCCTTGTATCTGAACCAAAGAACCCTTACAGAAATACTTGGAACAGAAACCAGCTACTATAAATATCATTAGCGAGTAAGAAATGGTCACCACCACTGTCCGGCTAAATATTAAACTATGTGAATCATAATCATCTACATATCCTAAAAACTAATCGAGGGTCAAAAGGTGAAAAACAAAATTGTTTAACTCTTGACCAACAGCCCCGAGTTCCCCAGCAAAAAGATTAAGATCAAACGTAACGTCCTACAGCGAAGACGACAACTCCACAGCCTCGCGGTTGGTAGATATAGTTCCCATGTCAGTGAACGATTAAGGTTCTTATGTGAATTTACCTTGCAGACATATTCCCTCCTTTTCTCTTTAACGGGTGAATGGCGCCTTCAGTATAAGAGAACACAGAGTTAGTTATGAAGGCTTCACCGTGTATGAAGCAGCAATCTATTCAGAACTATAGCAGGTCACAAAATAAAACATCAAGATCCACCTCTGCTGAGAATCATGACGTTGCAAATCTCGTCCCAGAGACTTCTCCTCCTTTCCTAAAGCGGAACCAGGTCGTTCTCTAGTGATTCTTGGTGGCGTTCTTTCTCGCCTAATTTCAGGGACACGTTTACGTTCACGTTCTCTATCTTTGTCACGTCGCTCCCGTTCTCGTTCACGTTCTCGTTCACGTTCGCGATCTCGTTCTCGCTCCTCTCGCACACGCACATGATCCCTACGACGCTCCTCCTCCCTTATTTCTAGCTCTCGCCGGAAAGTTCCTCTATCATCTTTTCTTTCCTCCATCCTGGAACCTCCAAGGCCACCACCACGTGACAAAAGGCTACTAGGATAATCAGATTCACGTGATGTGACATGAAGTCCTTTCGCATTCCCGTAGTCCCGACCAGGAGGCAGACTCACCCCATAACCTGATGTTGCAGAACCTTGTGCAGCATACATGAGGTCATCAGCATTTCTTCGAGGTGCTGCCCCTAATATGGATGATGCTTGATGTTGTCCATCGTACGGAAGACCACTAAGCATTGATAAAGTACGTGGATCTGCATCCAGCCTTCCACCATAGACACTTAAATCTTGTGCGGAGTGACGAACGGGAGCACCCCGCGCAGCAAGATAGTCAGCTGGTCTGCCAGAAATGCCAATGCTACTTAGCCCAGTAAGAAAATGAGTCTACCCAACGTAACAGGACATGCAGCGGACACTGACACTAACATAGACACCTTTTAATTGAAAGCGTCTTTTATGAGACTGAGCAAGAAACAAGCAGATGCTCGCATTTTCCAAATTCACATAAAGAACATAAAAGCGGACACTGATACTAACATAGACACCTTTTAATTGAAAAACGTCTTTTATGGGACTGAGCAAGAAAGAACCAGATGCTCGCATTTTCCAAATTCACATAAAGAACATAAAAAGTGTATCACCATGACCAGAGATGCATCATGCAACAACCATTAATTCAAGAAAAAATTAGTAGCACCACCGTGATAAGTACCTAGCACCACCATCTAGAGGAGAAGCGGATTGTAGTGATTGAGATTTTAGCAACTGTTGCTGTCTAAGTAGTGCAACCTGGAAAGATAAAAAAAATATACAAGTGTTAGATAGACTGAACTTATACATGTCAAATATAATATAAACTAAAGTACAAAAACGTTGATGAACTGATTTCTTAAAACATGCCACTGAGTACAGGGTTTAAAGGAAGATTTCGCAATTGAATCATTCTCGGCATAAGTTTTCATACGAAGACCTCAAATCTAAGATCTAAAGTTTCTATCAAAAGAAAACTAGACGCTGAACTTGTATTTTGCAATTGATTAAAGGTAAGGGCTCAAGCTGTTCTAGTTCACATTTGCATTGTTGTAGCTCCAACACCTTATCTCCGTTATACAATTAAAAAGATAATAGATCGGCATCAATCAACATAACAAGCGAAAATTACAAATTTCTCCACATCTTATTTGATTCAAAGATAAAACAATCAGTAGTTTTTTTGGTTCAGAAAAATGTTTTATTTTTAATTGGAATTGATGATCTCCCCTCTGACGAAGTTGTGTGACCCAAAGGACCAAAGGTGAACCATTCACTGATTTTAACAAACAGACCTATTTGTAGTTCAGAATCTCAGTAAAAACTATGACAGTTCATACAGGGCATGTACATATGTATAGAGTAGCCAAGCTGAATACCTGGTCAATGCGATCGTAAATCTCAGGCTGCTGCAGATAAAAAATTTAAAGGAAGAATTAGTCAGGTCATAAAATCTATAAAATAGATAATGATCCCAGAATATTAAAAAAAATAGAAAGTAAACTAGAAGATAAAGCGAAGTACCTGAAGTTGATGACCAAGACCAACAGAGTCTGTGTATCGTCTAGTTACTTCACTTTGCAAGTCATAATGCCGTCTATCTACGGAAGAGTAGTCAGAAAGCTTCCCAGATGAGAGTTGATCGCTTTTAGGGCCATATCCATGACTTGACGATGAAATATAGTCAGCAGATGCAAACATGGGAGAACCTGCAATACCTGAAGAATAGCCAGTCCGACCTTGAAGAGCTGATGAAGTTGCTCCCTTGTCACTCATTGGTCCAACCTGCACAAGCATGTGTTTGAGAGTGAAGGTCCATCCAACAATGTGTTGCTTGTTATGCAACAATGACATGGGTGCACATGTCGGTATCTGACATTATTATGTACATTGTACGCGCAGGACGTTAAACTAGAGTGGCACAATAGCAACACACAACGTCTAACATACTATGTGCAAGCAACGGCTGTAATGTTTTGAAACTAAGATGATGCAGGGGCAGTAGTGCATCATAATAATAAAAGATGTTTTTCATTTCGAAAAATAAGGAGATAAATAAGGATACAAAAGACAAACTAGTGAAAACAAAAGGACTGATCAGCCAACATTTTTGAGTAGAAATAAATTCGAAATGAAGAACAGAATGTCTGTAGGGAGCTTAAGAGTACAACAACTCAATATATATAAACAGTTAGTAGAGAGCACTGAGTTCAACTATACACTGTCAAGCACAAAGTTTTCACTAACATGAGGATCTAGTAACAAATCGAAAAGCCAAACATTGGGATCTTCAGGATGAACCATTAAATGAGAAATAAACAGCCCAAGACAATGTTTACAAGATCTCTACACTGGGGGATAAGAAATCAAATGACCAACCAACAGTTGATTGCAATGAATCAGTTCTGTGAAAGACATTAAAATCTATGAAATTAATAAAAGCTGCAAATGACCAAGCATGGGTTCAATATGTTCTGAAACTTGATAGAAAAGCCTCAGATGGAAAAATATAAGACATGTATTCAAATCTTTGTGGTTTGCAATGCAATTTGGTAACTACTTTCTCACACTTCTGAAGTCAGGAGCCAAAATAAGCATTACATAGAACTGAAGTTATTGGAGAAAAAGAAATCTCTAACCTGCTGGGCACTGCTCAGCGCAGTTGATCCATAGACTGCACCATATGGTCCCCCAAAATGAGTTGACGCTGAAGGATGATGACCTCTATATCCAGCACCAATATCTGCCTCTTGAACAGCAGATCCTTGCATAGATGATTGTCGAGAAGGCAGGGAGCTTCCATCAGCTCCGGACTACACATAAAAACAGCAGAAAGCCAAGATAAACAGAAACAAGTCAATATAACCAGAATTTAACCTAAATCCTTTCTTGCATGTACATTGCCAATCAACAACTTAAAAAAGACGGCTATAATTGATAATGCAACATCTAGGTTAGCGTCTTCGTCGACATAAACTTACATTTTGTCCATACGTCTGCTGAGCGCCATATTGCTGCTGCCCATATGCATTACTCCCTCTTGAGGAATACATTTTCCGTTTAATCGGATGCCCTAATTCCTCCTACACAGATTATGAAAATCGAAACAGATAAGAAAGAAAGCTATTGGGGGATTATATGTATATGCCCTAATTTGTTGATTAAGGGTTTTACAGAAGAAAAAAAGTTGGTGTTTTAATTGATTACCTTTACAACGGGGAAGAAGAAGTAATAAGAGAAACCCTAATTTGTTGATTAAGGGTTTAACCAGATCGTCCGAATTGCTTTAGATTAATATTTTTCCTTTAAGATTCTCGAAGAATATTAAAAGAGCGCTGAGGTGAAGATGATGTTTAAGGACGGACTAGGGCATCATCGTCTCTGTTTTTGTTGCTGTTGGTGTTGATAAAAATGGCTTCTTTTTTCCAATTCTCCTTACTTGTATCTGGCTCCTTTCATCTAGACATGAGGGGAGCCCCCGGCTAGCCGGCTACAATCTAATGAAAAGACACCTACCTCCTTGCAAAGGCGGGTCAGGCCCTCCATCTTAAACCACAAAATCAACAGAAATGTGTAGGTGTTAGGGCTGTCAATGGATGTCCGAAATCCGCTATCCGGTTCCGAACATCCGGAATCCGTTAGGGTTAATATCCGACATAACGGTTATCGGATATCCGGTTCCCATAACGTATCGGATATCCGTATGTTAACGTAACGGCACCGGCTGAGGGGGTTTCCGTTAGGTTAAGTTCCGATACCGTTAACAATATACCCATTCATCCATTTACTTTTAGCCCACTAAATTCCTCGTTCATATCTTCAATATCTCTGAAAGAAAACCTACCTCTCCATTCATATTTCTTCTTCTTCTTCTTCTTCTGAATTTCTTCTTAATCTTCTTCTTCTTCTAATTCGTCTCAGACTTGCAGTTACTACCATCATCTCCTCATCTCTTCTCTGGGATTTCTTTTAAAATCCATTTTTTTGTTTAGTTTTGATTTTGAAACTTAATTTAGGGTTTCAAAATTGATATGTGAAATTAGGATTTGGTGGAGAGTTTGGTTTGTTTAGGATTCAAGAACACATTTTTTGAATTGATGGTGTTGATTTTGAGTCAGGGAAGAAGAAGACGTTGATGTTGTTAATGTTCATATTGGTTTCACCGTTTCATAGATTGATGATATGACGAGGTTAAGAAGAAATCAGAGATGGGTTTGTATCAATTTGATTTTACGACAAAAAATTGAGCAAAGAAAAGACAAGAAAGAAATTGGATGAATGGGTTTGTAATCAAATCTTCTGTTGTGGTTGATTAACAAAATTTATGATTCAAATAGGTCTGGTGATAAGAGATGGATGGTTACAGGGAAATAGTGACGCTGATTGCAGTTGTAGTTTCGGGAAATGGTGGTGTTGGTGAACCAAGACGGCAGTGAAGATGGTGGTGCAGTTGTTGGACTTGATAACAGAAGTTATCGGAAAAATATCCGATATCCGATAAGTCCAACGTAACGGAATCGGAATTGAATTTCAGATTTCGTCGGAAATTATCGGATATCCGATAATTTTTACCGTAACGGAAACGGCTGAGCCAATATCCGTTACGTTAAGTGTCGTTGACAGCCCTAGTAGGTGTGAGCAAAAATATCCAAATTCGTGGATTTTACCCAAACTAATCCGCATTTTGCCGGGTGGATACTCAATCCGTTTCTTAGCAGATTAGACGCGGGTGAATTTTTAAAACCGGTCGTTTTCACGGGTTAAACGTTGGTGGAACATCATCCATCTGTTGAACACCCGAACCTAAGGATAATGTTAGTATTATACATATATGAAGGAAAATTGGTAAATAATATATATAGTTTGTTATTGAGAAGCATTGAAGATCCTCAATGATATTCCAAAAGTATCAGTTTTGGATTTGTCGAAGACCTTCATATCAATAAATATTATAATTTTGGTTATTGGAAAGACATTGTGTTACTCTTATTATGTTAAGTATCTTATATTTTAGTAATTTAAGTTTTAAACTAAGTTATATTTCCCATGTTCAACATTTATCCATTTTCGTTTAAAAATTATTTAGATCCGCGAAAATTCATTTGCATCTGATCCGCTCGCCTGCGGGTGTCACATCCGACGGCTAATGGACGTGGATGAAAATCTCAAATCAGTCATTTAGATGGATCGGACGCGGGTGATACCAAATTCGCGTCTACCCATCCGTTGCTCACCCCTACAGCAAAGAGATTTGAGCTATTAAATGTTTCAAAACTGCCAAGTTGGGCATCAAGAAATTTATTGCTTCATGTTAGATTTTTAATATGGCTTAGAAAAAGCGCACCTTTTTTGGACAATCAACATATTTCAATTCATTCAAATCGAAATAGTGATTTCATGTTCGCTTACAAGAATAACAAAAACATCCAAATAGAAGATAATTGAAACCCTAAATGCAAATAAGGACATCAATTACAAGTAGATCGCGAAGAGAAAGAGAGATAAACAACAAAGATATCCAAAAAAAAATGTATAAGGGAAAGATGATGGTATATCCAGAAGTAAATTTCTACCATTTAACCTAATTGTATTCTTCTTCGATGAGAGATGCTCCTAAAACAAAATAGTACTTTCCCCATAAACTTGTCGATCCACACAAACATGGATGCCGATTCAAAGCGATGTTGTGATGAATCTTTGATGTTTTTGAATCGAGAATAGAGAGCCAGGAACCAGCCATTAAAATTTGTAGAACTCGCCCCGCAACGACAGAGAAAAATCGCCCAAACGGTAAAGAAATATGTCAAAAGACACCAAAAACGATGTAAAAACATCTTATTCAATTACCTACTACCAAAAACTTTAAAAGGAAAAGAATCCTTGCTCAAATCTGGTCCAAAAGGACCAAATCTGAGCAAGACGGCGCTAGTGTTTGTTTTATTTCTTGAGAAAGGGAAGAAAGAGATAACTTAATTTTGAAACTACATGATTGCAGAAAAAACACACTTTAAACCATTAAATTTGATCTTATGCTAGTTTAATTTAAGGAAAAGATACTTACCTCCTTGCAAAGGAATATCCTGCTATCATACGCGAATTCGTGTGATAGCAAATCTTATGGCGGAAATCTTCCAAGTTGTAAAAGGAATCCAAATGGAATCATAGTTGGTCTAGAATGGGCAACTCAATGGGTTTTTTTTGAAAGTTTGTGTTCACTCTGATTCTTTAAGTGCAGTTACGACTTTCACTTCTTCCAATCTTCCTTGGTTTGTTAGGCAACGTTTGAGTGAGGTGGCTTTTATTTATGAATTAATTCGCTTTGAACATGCTTATAGACAGACAAACTTTGCAGCTGACAAAATGGCAAAAAGAGGGTGTGATCTTCCCAATGAGGAGGGAAGACACTATGTTGGAAGACCTGATTTTTTTAGTTTCCGTTGAGTATCCAAATGTTTCTTATTTTCGGTTTAAATGAGTTGTAAGTTTTTAGGGTTTTCTGACCTCTTTTCTTACATTCTCATGATTCTTTGTATATAAGCTATTTATTAATACAATTTGGATTTACCAAAAAAAAAAAAAAAGGAATCCAAAGCGTTGGGTCCTGACGTTCCACATCTTAAGCCACATAATCAACGGAGAATAAGATCAAGTTATTTAGCATTCCAAAACTATCAGATTCAAGTTGGATTAAAGATTGTTAGGAAAGAAAAAACGTACTTGAAACCGTTATACTTGATTTTCTACAAGTCTTTCATGATTTCATATCTTGGATTCCACCACAGTTATACTTGGATTCCACCACAGGACTTGTTCGAATAACAACAATATGGTTGCACTTATCACCATTAAATATTTATTTTTTGGAGGTGCGCATATCACTGCTAATGGTTATACCTGAATTACCCATAATTTACTTTCTGATATTTGTTTGTAACAAAATGTGATGCACGTATTCTTTATTGGAACGCCTTTGCCTTTTCTGTTTCTAGCAGATGGGTACAAACGTAACTAATATATTTTTGATCAGTGAGAGTTTTTTTTATTTTTTTATTTTTGTTGTTAACTTGGTATTAGAGCTCAAACTCGATCCAGGTTTTACATTTTTATCAATAGAGTTTCTTTTGGTTTCTTCTACTCAGTTCTTTTTTTTTTTGTGATTTCTCATTTTAACTCTCTTCATTGAAGTGTTGATTCACTAAGAAATCATATTCGTGTGCATATTTGTGTTTGATCTTTTCGTCTAACTTTTTATTTTCTTTGACTTCGTTTTTCCCTTATCGGCGATGGAGAATGCTCTATAAATCTCTTGTGTTCCCTCTCAATCAATTTGTTATATCATTCCTTTATAGTTTAAAGCGGATAATCATATAATATGGGAATTATTGATTATAGCTTTACTCAACAAGTCTAGACCAACTAATTACATTGATGGAACCAAGGAATGTCCTAATTAATTTACTACGAAAAATAAATAAATACAACAATATTTTTAATCTACGTTGGGGTTTGATGGTTCAGGTTAAATTCAAGATGGCTCGGAAAAAACATTGGAACCACTAGACTTGATCTTATACAAGTCTCTTATGATTTTCATAGCTTGAATTTCAAACATATGACTTGCTACGATACCAACAATATGGTTGTACTAAATTGATTAGTGTCAAAACCAATCAAAATTAATTCACTTTATTAACCTCACAAAATATATACTAATCACAATAGTAAGAACAAGTTCGTTCCATGGGGAGCTATAGGTTGTTTGTTTTCAATGACTTCAATAAAAATAGGGGGTTTTGATTGTGTTTTAAGTTGAAAATAGAAATATGGAAAGTTATACAACAATTAAAAAAGTTGTAATTGATGAGCTAAAGTACTGGCTAAGGAATTCATCATCCACAACTACACATTTATTCAGTTGAACATCAATCATATCATTCACTCTTTCATGTTATCACTAATCCTAAAACAACCCCAACCGATGTAATACTTCATTATGCCTACTTTAAAAACAGTAAAAAGATAAGATACAAACAGCAACAAGTCAATCTAAACAGAATTGAACCAACATATTTTCTTGCATGTACATTGCCAATCAAGAATTTAAAAAATACATCCATAATTGATAATGCAACATCTAGGTTAACGTTTTCTTCAACATAAAAAATTTATATTCATTGTACTTACATTTTGTTCATATGTCTGTTGAGCGCCATACTGCTGCCTTTATGCATTACTCCCTCTGGAGGAATACATTTTTCGTTTAATCTGATGCCCTAATTTTTCCTGCACAAAGATTATGAAAATCAAAACAGATACGAAAGAAAGCTATTTGGGGACTATAATGAATATTCCCTAATTTGTCGATTAAGGGTTTTACAGAAATAAAAAAAGTGGTTGTTTATACTGATTACCTTTACAACTGGAAAGAAGAAGTAATAAGAGAAACCCTAATTTATTGAATATGGGTTTAACCAGATTATTCGAATTGCTTTAGATGAATATATTTTCTTTGTGATTCTCGAAGAATACTGAGTGAATATTAAAAGAGCACTGCGATGAAGACGATGTTTAAGGACGGACTAGGGCATGATCATCCTCTTCTATGTTTTTGTTGTTGTTGGTATTGATAAAAATGGATGAAAATCTCAAATCCGTCATTAAGATGGATTAGACGCGGGTGATACCAAATCTGCATCCACCCATCATTTGTTCAACCTTATAGAAAAGAGATTCGAGTTATTAAACGTTTCAAAACTGTCAGGCTGGCTGTCAAGAAATGTATTGCTTTGGGTTGGATTTTTAAGATGGCTTAGAAAAAGCACACTTAGAACCATTAGATTTGATCTTCTACTAGTTTAAGTTAAGGAACTGATACTTACCTCCATGCAAAGGCACGTCATGCTATCATACGCCAATTCATACGTGAGCAAGTCTTATGGCGGAGAACTTCCAAGTTGTAAAAGGAATCCAAAGCGTCGGGTCTTGACGTTCTACAGCTTAAGCCACATAACGAACGAAGAAGAAGCTCAAGTTATTTAGTGTTCCAAAACTATCAGATTCAGGTTGGATCAAAGATTGTTTGGAAGAAAAAAAAAATGTACTTGGAACCGCTATACTTGATTTTCTACAAGTCTTTCATGATTTGTTAGATTGGATGCCACCATAGGACTTATTCTAATAACAACAATATGGTTGTACTTATCACCATTAAATATTTATTTATTGGAGGTGCGCATATCTCACTGCTAATGGTTATACCTGATTTACAACACTCATAATTTACTTTCTGATATTTGTTTGTAACAAAACGTGCTGCTTGTATTCTTTATTGGACCGCCTTTGCCTCATCTGTTTCTGGCATATGGGTATAAAAGTAACCAATATGTTTTGATCAGCGAGAGTTCATTTTATTCTTTTTATTTTTCTTGTTAACTTGGTATTAGAGTTTAAACTCGATCCAGGTTTTAGATTTTTATTAATGATGTTTCTTTTAGCTTCTTCTACTCAGTTTTGTTATGTGATTTCTCATTTTAACTCTCTTTATTAAAGTGTTGATTAACTAAGAAATCATATTATTCTCTTTGTGTGATTGTTAATCTATATGCATATTTGTGTTTGATCTCTTCGTCTAACTTTCTATTTTTTCTTTGACTTCGTTTTTCCCTCACCGTCAATGGAGAATGCTCGATCAATTTCTCGTGTTCTGTCTCAATCAATTTGTTATATCATTCATTTGAAATTTAACGCGGTTAATCATATAGTTTGGAAATTATTGATTATAACTTTACTGAACAAGTTTAGACTAACTAATTACATAGATGGAACCAAGGAATGTCTATTAGAGCATTGCTCGGTTGAACCCACAATCTCAAACTTGGTATCAATATTAGTTGATCAAAACTATATCTTTATTTCTAGTCTATTAAGTCAAGTCTCGGACTAGGTTAGAATTTTTAGTTGAGTATCAGAGATCACCCTTGAAGACTGAAGATCGACGAAGACATTTGGAGAACTTCTGAATTAGGTATGTGAGGATTGAACCATTCTATTTTACTCACTATCTTACCTTTATGTTTGTTTAGACAATGTCGTATGACTTCTGGTAGATGTACAATGAACAAGTTTTGAGTCAAGCTTGTCTTATGGAAAAATCTTGAAATATGATTTAACAAAGATGTTCAATGGTCCTTAACAATATTAGTTCTATGAATTAATTTGTAGATCAATTGAAAATTTCCCATGCAACTAATTTTATCACTTGGGAATGTTTCAAACATCATAAGAGATAAATATGAACTTCTGATATTTCTTCTCAGGGTAGGTTGGCGAACTAGTTCGTAAACCATAGATATATGAGTTTCAGAAATACAGGAAGTTTGGCTATCTAGTTCGCAAACCATAAGTTCAGTTGGGTATAGTTCACGAACCGTGGTGAACTTAATTTCAAAAGTTGGCATAATAGGCTAGCAGTTGGCGAACCCGGTTCACGAACCGTTTTCAACTGAGTTCCGTAGTCTAGTAGGGTTGGAGAACCCGGTTCACGAACCGTTGCACCCTGACTCGTGAATAAGCCTTACGGTTCATGAACCGCTCTACCAACATTCTCAATTTATATTTTTAACAAATGCTCAAAGACTTATTTTTAATATATTTAGAATTGCTAGAAATCTCTTGAACACTTTTAAGACTTCATTGATCACTTGAACGCCTATGTGTGTGCATCATGATTAGACTCTTAGGTGTTTAAATGAATATCAAATTGCTTTTAATTCTTTGGATAACTTTCCAAACTGAACGTTCATTATACACGGTTCCCTAACCGGACCAAAGTGTATAATCTTCTATTGTATTTTTCAAGAATAGAGTTTACTTGATTCTTAAGTTATCTTAGTGTTGATGGTGGTTTTTAGTCTAGGGAGAAAACTGTAAAACCGTATATTTATGTGCCTACATTCTGTACAGAATTTCAGCATTGTGTTAAAAATTAATGAGTGTTTATGCCTCTCTTCTTACATGTGTATATTTATGAACTTCGCCTGGATGAATTCAGAAAATATATGCTTACACAATTTGTGTATACTATACGGCTCAGTACCTACATGTACGAAAATTATTAGATTAATACTGGTGCATGTTGCAATATTCCCAAATATTTTATAATTTTGTTGTATTAAAACTCAAGCTCCTAGTTGAATTGTTCACTAATGTGGAGCATGTTGAGTATTTATGTAATGCTATGTTCCCAGCTGAAATTTTAGTACTAACATGAAGTTCATGTTCATTCTCAGCCGAGTAGCATGAATTTGCTGAAGTGTATGAATTAAGATATGCATAAAGGTACCTGATAAAAAACACGCAAGTCGTGCCAACAAGACCAGGCTTTCCTCATACTACTTGCAACTGTAGTCTGAAATTAATGATTTTGCTAAACGTGCAAAATCCATTTAATTTACTCAATTTTGTGTCAATACACAAAATTCAACAATTTGATCTAATTTTATGTCAACGTATAAAATTTAATTATCTTTGCCCAAAAACGGAGCATGGGCGATATTTCTATTCCTATTGGTCGAGACTAAATCTAGGCAAGCTAGGAATTGATGTGTTTAGTAGGCGGTGGGTGTAAAACCCATAGTAAGGCCGAAAAAAAAAAAGAAACTGTGACTGACTTAGTCGGCCACGAGAAGGGCATGGCAGTGCCACTTGTCCGGTCAGTTAAGCACGCTCCGCACCTCCCATGGTCGGTCGGACATGTCCCATAATGGTCACCTTGCGCCCCTCTCTTTAATCGACCAACCAGATTGTTTCTAGCCTACATGCTCTGCTTTAAATCATCGACCAAAGTAGGCAAGTCGGGTCGGTTAATTTTCTTAAAGATTGAATCGTGGCTGCCCAAGTCAGTCGCAAATCGATCACGACCACCCAACTAACTAGCCTAATTCCTTACATGCTCGGTGAACAAGGTGTCATCGTGACTACTAGTCATCCACCTGTTATCCTGACCAATTAGATTACTCGTAGCCTACATGCTCCGCTTTAAATCGTCGACTAAAGTAGGCTAGTTGAGCTTCCTATTTATATGTAAAGTTAAATCTTGGCAGTCCAAGTCGGTCGCAAAACGATCACGACCACTCAACTTGGACGGTCGATTTAACAAGCCCGGCTCTTACCATGCTTGATGGAGCAAGCTTCATGGTGACTACATGTCGCCCTTCTATTATTTCAGCCAATCAGAATGCTCATAGCCTACACGTTGTTCTCTAAATCGTAGACCAAAGTAGGCTAGTTGAGCTGCTTTGAAGCGTCTTAATTAGGTCAACGGCTTCCTGTTACAATCGCGATTCATCTTGGCTGTCCGACTTGGCTATCGAATTTGGCCATCTTAGACTTAATTTTGGTCGACCAATGAGGTGCCATGACTGCTACTAGTCGGACCTCTTCCCAACGGATCAATCACGTTGTACATAGCTCACATGCGTAACAACCAATGGTCCACCAAAGAGGGTCGATCATGCTTCTTTAAATTATTTAAGACTGACCGTATAAGTCGCTCGTGTTAAATCTTTTAAACATTAACTTTAAGGGTCTTGCGGCATATTCATATTTCTTTATTATTACGATACGTTACATGTATTGGTTTTGAATAAAATTTAATAACGATACATTACATGTATCGGTTTTGTTCAAAAAACCCTAATAACAACCAATCGAAGAGCACTACACCTCTTAGTGCTTCTCCTTGCAAGAGAGACTTGTCTTGCCAATACCTACATGTAGCATAACTCACACGTGATTGGTCCATTCCTTACATGCATGATCAACACCATATATTTAGTTGATTAAACAATCATGTCTTGGTATACACCTCTCACAAACTATTCTTCAATCAATGAGAGGTGTTAGAATAACCACGTTCCATACAATAATACTTGTCGACCTAGTCATACAAGTCAGCCTAATCATGCATGACAAGCTAGCCATGTAAGATGACTTCTTTTATATTTTCACTTGAGACATCAACAATGTCACAAATGGGGGGATGTTCATCAGGGTATTGGTATGGCGGCCTACAACATGTGGTGTGCAACACACTGTTGATGGTGGATTTTCGACAAGGGCTAAAATCGTAAAATCATGATACTGCATGTTTCTGACCCGACTTCAGGAATGTATGTGACGATTCATATTTTATGATCTGTGAACCATTTCACGATCTCTGACTGAGCGAACATTCCTCTCAGAGCTATGATGAATATGTTTCTCGAAAGGCCTCCCAGCTGAGTGTTCGATGCTTCACATATTTCATCATCACCTCTACATAGAATCAAAATGATTGGGCGGCTCCTAGATATAATGTTTGTTAGAGAGCTTAACGCCTTCAGGACGTCACGCCGCTCGTTGTTCCCTGACTACGTAGAGAGACCGTGTATAGAATCTCTTAATGATTGGGCGGTTCCTAGAAATAATGTTTGTTAGGGATCTTAACACCTTCAGGATGTCACACTGCTCGTTGTTCCCTGACTATACACCTCTCGGGACGAATATGATGCTTCAATTATCTCATATCTCGATTCTGCAAATAGATTAATTCTAGCATTTCATTCATCAACTGAATTCCTAGAAAATAATCTATTATATCTCATTACTCCGTTCCATGGATGATCCTCAGCTAGATTCCATGGATTAGTAATAGATAACCGTTTTATCTCATTACTCCGTTCCCTAAATCCCCAACTGAATTCCATGGATTAGTGATAGACACTCAACTCATTTTATTACTCAGTTTCATGAATCATTCTCAGCTGAATTTCATGAATTAGTAATAAATACTCAAGTAATTTTTATTACTCCGTTTCATGAATTATTCTCAACTGGATTTCATGAATTAGTAATAAATATTCAACAATTGGGCGTCTGGGCCATCACCGAGTAAGCCCCGAGAAAATGGAGCAAGTGTACTTGACAATAATGCATGAACGAGCACCCGAACGCACGAACGAGCATTCAAAAATATGGACGAACGAGGAACTCATGAAGGAAAATAATAAAATAAACAAGAGGCGTGGGACCGGGCCCACCGGCCGGCCGTCGTGGCCGGTCCCCTCTTCCATTATTTTATTTTAATTTAATTTATTTCCCTCATCTTATGGAGACTCCTTCATTTGAGCAAACTCCCTCGTTTGAGCGAAACTCTTAGTTTCTCCATACTTTCCATCAAACGATGAAGAATAGTGAAAAAAAATAGGGAAAGGTGTCACGGGACCGAACCACCCAGCCGTACGGCCATGCCCTATCCGTGGCCGGTCCCACACCTTAGAATCCCTTATTTTCTCATATTATTATTTCCTTCATATCATGGAACTCCATCGTTTGAGCGAAAACTCTAGTTTTTCAATATTTTCTCAAATATTGCTCAAACCATGAAAAAGACAAAAAGTCAAATGGTCACATGACCGACTAGGCTTCTCACGTCAAAAATTAAAATATTATTATTTTAATATTCTCAAAATATCGGTCGCATGAGCAAAGCTCTACTTGCTAATTCGAGCAAAATTGAGAGTTTCAGTCAAGATCAAACTCTTTCTAAAATCCAAGATATTGCTCAAACGCGCACCAAAAAATACCAAAACTCTCAGGACTGAGACACAGGCAGTATTGTGACATGGGCATGCCACCTCAGATTTATTGGACAACTATTTTTGAAATTTTTATAGTGAAATGGGTAACACTAATTACGCTGATGTAATTGATTTATATCTTTGATTTGGAGACATAAGCAAAAGAGTTGAATAATATATGTCTTTACTTCATATTTGCAATCAACTTCGACTTGGAAGTGAAACTGATGTTGACGTCGTATCTAAAGCTAGGAAGGAATGGAAAAAATGGAAAGGTTAAATTTTTAACTATGAAGCTCATTTTGCCATCATCAAAGACTTCTTAATAAATCATAGGGGATGTTCTTAAATCTGTGATGCGAATCAAGTAAGTATTTAATGGGTTGTAGTATAGTTCAATTAATGAAAGGATTTTTACATTTCAATCGTAGCATGTGTTAGAGCATTGCTCGGTTGAACCCACCAAACGTTAGTATGTCAAGGTTGGTTGTCATATTTTAGTATCAAAACTCAATTAGAGTCGCTTGATTAAGATAACTAGAGTCAACTTCGTTTAGGTTAGGCTAGAAAGTCTAGGAATGTTGAGACATATAAGTATTACCTTAAAGGCCTGAAGATCGTGAAGACGTATCGACTATAATGAATACATCATCCTTCAACTTGAGCTTTGTGATACTGACTCGACTTGTTTCCATTTCTATCGCTACTTTCAAGTCACTTATGAAAGCGCCGGGGGTACCAAAATACACCACCAACTTTTTCTTAAGCAATCAGTATGGACAAACTCAACACAACTCCGAGAGTAAAAAATCAATCAAGGAAAGTGCCTAGAGTTATCTCTCTCTCTCTCTCTCTCTTTCTTGTTGTTAGAATGTTTGCAGAATTGAATCCGTGAACCTAACTACAAAGAGAATTCTTGGACGGTACCAAAGACCAATGTCCAAGGATCAATCAAGTCTTATCCAACTAACAAGGTTGGACCTAGCTACTGTGGTTGATCAGCGCACAACCTGTGGTATTTCAATTATAAAGATAAACAATATAATGCGGAAAAAGAAATAACACAGATACCAGAAATTTTGTTAACGTGGAAACCACAAATGCATAAAAACCCCGGGACCTAGTCCAGATTGAACACAAAACTGTATTAAGCCCCTACAGACAATAACCTATTACCAATTTGTTAGAGCACTGCTCGGTCGAACTCGCAAGCGTTGCTATCTCAAGCTTGTTCGTCAAGTTTAGTTGCCAAAACTATAAGTCTTGATTTCTAGTCTACTTATAACTAAGTCTCGGATTATGATAATAAGTGTAGTTGAGCTTTAGACTCCGCAACGTTCATCGAATGAAGACGAAGAACTACTCAAGAGAACTTGTGGAACTTCATCAACAAAAGGTATGTGGAGACTTGAACTTATCTATCACTCAAAAGTCTATCTATTTTATCTCCTATTTTGAGACAAAAGTCGCATTGCTATATAGACTTCAATTATACACATTTGCTATTTTGAAATGAGTTTAATTCACTTATCTATTTCTCGAAATATGTGTTGTTAAGCTTTCGCTTTAACCAAGTTCATCTTTACTCTTGACGAAAGTCATATTGATTATTTCAATAACTTGAAAATCGCTTTAATGCTAATAGTTTGTGGATAACAACTATTGCCATCCTCTAAGAAAGTTTCAATGATTGAAATGAGAGTTTAGAACAAGTAACCATGTTTGGATATAAGCATAGTGTGTATTCATATTTGTGTAAAAATCAAAAACCGGGAACCTAAGTATGCGTACCCGTACGCGTACTGGTTGGTTGTTGGAAGTCCGGAATCTAGGTATGCGTACCCGTACGCGTACTGGCGGAAGTTTGGGTTCTGTGAATTTATGCTGGAGTTTGGAATGTGAATTGGTATGCGTACCCGTACGCATATTGGCGTAACCAAACTCGGTCCGGTTGCTTAGGTATGCGTACCCGTTTGCATACTTAAGTATGTTACTTTCTAAAATCGGTTTGTTCATGAACTAAAACATTTATATAATATAAGGAATGATATCTTTTGCAAACCGTGACTATGATGTTCATGAATTGATTCGAGTGAATAAAAATCGATTTTGCTTCAATTGTGTTTTGTGTACTTCTATGAGATCTAAGCAATTGAACAACTCTCTAACTAGTTTCATTTGAGCCATTTGAACTAGTTATGGTGAAGATGAATAAGGTTGATATGAAAGTGCTCATATGGCTAACCATTAGTTAACTATTGTTAAACCGACTAGGTGTACACGTTTAAGTACGGTTACTCATACCTAAATGAAGTTACATTTCATTTGTGTATTACAAGATAAGTTCGATCTAACTGTTGAAAGATATTAGCTTGAATCTAATTAGGTTTTCATCTAACGGTGAATATTGAATGCTTTGTTACCAAGGTAACTTAGATTGCAAACCCTGATTTGGAGACTATATAAAGGAGAACTCTAGCAACTGGGAAACCTAATCCCCACTCCTCCTGTGTGATACTAGTTGTATAAGCTAGAGTTGATTCTCCTTTAACCTTAGGTTTTTCAAGAAACCCTGTAGGTTAACGACTTAAAGACTTCATTGGGATTGTGAAGCCAGACCCAACTATTTTCTCTGTAGTTGCGTGATCTGATCTTGTCATTTCTATCGTGATTGAGTACAATCGTAAGATTGGCTTGAGATTTATATCTCCGATAGGCAAGATAGAAAAGTAGTCACAAACATCTTCGTCTCATCGTCTGTGATTCCACAATATCTTGTTTCGTTAATCGATTAAGATTATTGTGAGGTGATTGATATTTCTAGGCTGTTCTTCGGGAATATAAGTCCGGTATATCAATTGGTTCCTGTTCACCTTGATTTATCAAAAGACGGAACAAAACTCATAGGTTTATCTGTGGGAGACAGATTTATCTATTCAATAGACTTTTCTATGTGATACAAATTTGTTTATCAAGTCTTCGACTTTGGTTCGTAGCAACTCTTAGTTGTGGGTGAGATCAGCTAAGGGAATCAAGTACAAAGAATCCAGCATGGTTCTTGAGGCGTAAGGAACGCGACTGTACCTTGATCAGTGTGAGATTGATTAGGGCTCAACTACATTCTTGTCCGAAGTTAACTTGTAGTAGGCTAGTGTCTGTAGTGACTTAATACAGTGTGGTGTTCAATTCTAGACTAGGTCCCGGGGTTTTTCTGCATTTAAGGTTTCCTCGTTAACAAAACTTCTGGTGTCTTTGTTATTTCTTTTCTGCATTATACTTTGTTATATAATTGAAATATCACAGGTTGTGCGTTGAATCGATCTAAATTATCCAACCTTTGGTTGTTGATTGATCCTTGAACATTGGTCTTTGGTACCATTCAAGTTGTTTCACATAATAATCAGACTCACAGATTTCTATCTGTTTGATTACATTGTGAAAAAGAGATACGAACTCTTTGATATACTTTTTATTAAGATTGAGTCTGACTGTCTAGTTGATTCTCTTAAAAGTATATTGGAGTTAGTCCATACAGATTGCTAAGCGAAATATTGGGTGAGGTTGTTAGACCCTCGCTTTTTCAATTGGTATCAGAGCAGGAAAACACGTTTAAGACCTCATAAGTCTATGTTTGTAGCGATCTTATTATATGGTCGGAAGTTCTATCTCTGATAAACGCGTCACCAGAAAATAAATAAATTATGTTTCTATAATGTCTATTAAAGAGAAAGATTTGTCAATCTCAAATATAGACGAACCTAGTGTTCTAATGAAACAGACCGACAATGACATGTGTTACCTCGATTACCCTTCAAATGAGTCTCACTCCATTGATGAAAGGGAAGTAGCTGAAGAGAGTAAACTGATTCTAAATCTTGTTAGAATTCAGGATGATAGAATCAATCGGTTGAAAAACAATGTCAATGTTCTTCTCGGTATAGTGAGAGATTGTGACTCTAAAGATAAAGCTCCTTACAAGGAAAAAACTGAAGTTCGTTCATCTCGTATCTTACTCGAGGCGAATCTCAAAAAGGATGCTTTGGAAATTGAACATCTCTTGAGTAAACTCTCTATTCAAGGATGTTCCAAAAAGTTTACTATACCATCTACTTCTATCACAACTGAAAGAGTTCCAGTTCCTGAAGTAAAATCAGAATCCCTTCTATTGGAAAAGATGTGCTTATAGCCTCCTCTAATCAAGGAAGTTCCACATCACATGGAAGGAAGAAATCTCCCAACGATGGTGTTAAGATTGTTCTGTATAATCACTCAGGTGATCAGAAAGTGTGTTTCTTTTGTATTTTAAAAGGACATGTTAAACAAAAGAGGAAAACGAGGTTGAATGACAATTCTATTGTTCGTCTTCAACACACCTTAGATTTAATTCTCAAAGGGGTAACTGACATTCGTATGTCTAGACCAATTGGTTTCAGTACTCACCCTATGTATCCTACTAGGAAAGTCAGTTCGATGTGTTACTCAAATGTACAAATACGAAACAGTCTTCCTAAACCAATTAGTTCAAGAAGAACTTATGGGTCTTCTTCTATCAAAAAGGGAGATAAGGTTGTTCATGATGTGAAAAAGGTACCATAAGAAGGCAAAAATGGAGAGATAGAATACAATCTAAAAATGATAATCGAAGGATATAAAGAGATTATTAACAGGCTGTCAATTCCCTCTAGTTAAAACTCTTCAGGTAAGAATACATACTATGCGTCGTACTTTGATTATAGTAAATTTTATGATAACTTTTCACATCATAACGGTTTTCCTCCAAAGATCAGGAGAAAGAGGTTTAACCGAAAAACAACATTCATTTGATGAGCTCAAGGCTCATACTTGTGCTAATTAATCACAAGGTTGAAATCTCACTCACAAAAATCCTGGTTGGGTGAGATATGGTCAAGTATACTTGATGGCAAAATGTTTCCTGATTCTCTGGATATTTTCTTATCGTTTCTAGCCAGATTATCTTTACAAGCATGTTTGCATAAGTATTTGTATTTTGTTTTGACGACAGTTTTGTTTTCAATTTCTTCTTGAAATTTTGTTTTGTCAAATTGCTACTCTTGTGCTCTAAATTGTTTCTCTGTTGAGATATAAAAGTTTTTGAGTCACAATTCTGTGAAAGTTCACGTAGCAAAAAATTCTGTCGTGTCGTAATTATACGACCTTGTGTGGGTGTTTTTGTGTTGGGTCAAGTTGTGTTCGTACGGGTACCCGCGTTACTGTCACGAATCAATTTTGGAAACCCTAAAAGATAGCTTCCCTAAGAAACCATTTAAATACCAAACCCATTGAGTCACGTACGCATACTCTGGGTTATTCTGTTTTGTCAAGAATGTCTTCATCTTTTTTCTGGTGATTTTGCAAGAGGGTTTCTTGATAAAGGTATTGGTTTCGAGTCCAAAGGGAGGAAGAAAAGAACCTTAGTAGAAGATGATTGTCCTAATGCCTCATGTTGCTATGCCTATTCACATCAGGATATTGAGAATAAGGATATGGTTTCTGCTGAAGTGGTTCATGATTTTCTTAAATACTTTGAGGAAGCTAAACTGCAACTCGTTGATACTATGAAAAGTCTTGATGTGTTAAGAACTGAGTTGAAAAAGGTTAATTCTGACCTTGTTCTCATGAAGACACATGTTAAAGAACTTCTCAATGAGGATATCTTCTCTGAAGAAGCAGTGGATGCTGTCAATCACAAGCTCAAAGATCTCAAGGCTCGTGAGGATTCCGAAAGGGATATTTGATTTCGGTTCATATTCGGTTTTGATGGTTTAGGAGTCTTCCTTTGTTTATTAGCTTGTCAATTTCTTATTTTTTCTAGGAAACTTCTTATGAGAATTTATTCTTATGTTTTAAGAAGGATAACTAGGGTTTGGAATAGCCATTATTGTGAGTACACATAGCTATTTCCAACGATTTTCATCTTACAATATTTTTAGATTTATTTATTTAAATTCTAAAGTTTATTTGGAAGATGATTTTGCAGTATTAATCTTTATGGTTTTATATATTGCAACTTGTTATGGGATATGTATGTTTGCGTCCGTAAACTTTGATTGTCCCATACGTGGTCAAAAGTTAAGTCTTTCATATGTCAGTATGCAAGTATTGATAAAAGATTGAATGAACTTTTGACAAACAAAAGTTAAGCCTATTATGTCATTATGCAAATATTGATGGAAGATAGGATGAACTTTTGTTTACAAAGATAAAGTCTATTATATGTCATTGTTCAAATAGTGATGAAAAATAGAATGAATCTTTGTTTATTCCGCAGTATTGATCTTCCCTGATCACTATCTTTATGTAAATACTGTGCGGCTCCGTAAGTTTTCTTATGTGAGCATTTCCGATTAAATTAATCATGGGTTCTCTTGTGATTAATTTAATTGTGATTTTTTGATACAAATTCATGTTTCATGTGATTTGTTAATGTCCAAACAAATCCTTCTTTTCTTGTGAAAGTAAGTTCGCTCTTGTTGTTCTTTCGGGAATGACATTTTATGGGGGAGAGTTCTTAATTGAACTTGTGCTTAATTGCCAAATCTTTGTGGGGAGTGCGGTTGTGGAATATTATAGGGGTTATCTTGTATCTTTATAAACTCCTTGATGAAGGCATTTAGTTTCGGCTATATGATTGCATCTAAAAAGTTGATATGTGCTTTTCTTTTGGTCATGACGTATCTCTATGGAAATTTCATTTGGATCCCACTAATTTTCGTACCTTTGCCAATTTTATTGACAAAAAGGGGGAGAATTAATGTGTAGTTCACACTACAAATACATATGGTTTTCGGATCATTATGTAAGGGAGAGTGGTTTTCATGTGAGATGAAGTATTGACTAAGAGGGAGTGATACATATCACCATAGTATTGTTGTCGAAGTTGTGATACAATTGAACTTTGATGCTGTGTAATAATACTATGACACTGTATAACAATGATTGAAAGCTATTGTTTTCTCATTGTTATGGCTACGGATCTTCAACAACGATGATGCTGAATTGAATACCTTTGGAATCCTTGGAGTACTTGGAAGTGACGAAGATTTTGAGTAATGTTGAAGAACCAAGGAGATCAAGCATTTGGAAGAGAAGCTACAAAGTTTATTTATTTTGTATTCCATATGTATTGATAGTTTTGTCACTAAAATTGACAAAGGGGGAGATTGTTAGAGCATTGCTCGGTCGAACTCGCAAGCGTTGCTATCTCAAGCTTGTTTGTCAAGTTTCGTTGCCAAAACTATAAGTCATCATTTCTAGTCTACTTATAGCTAAGTCTCGGATTAGGATAGTAAGTGTAGTTGAGCTCTAGACTCCACGACGTTCATCGAATGAAGACGAAGAACTACTCAAGGGAACTTGTGGAACTTCATCAACAAAGAGGTATGTGGAGACTTGAAATTATCTATCACTCAAAAGTCTATCTATTCTATCTCCTATTTTGAGACAAAATTCGTATTGCTATATAGATTTCAATTATACACATTTGCTATTTTGAGCCGAGTTTATATCGCTTATCTATTTCTCAGAATATGTGTTGGTAAGCTTTCTCTTTGGCCAAGTTCATCTTTACTTGTGACCAAAGTCATGTTGATTATTTCAATAACTTGAAAATCGCTTTGATGAAAATAGCATGTGAATAACAACTATTATAACATCCTCTAAGAAAGTTTCAATGATTAAAATGAGAGTTTAGATCAAGTAACCATGTTTGGATATAAACATAGTGTGTTCTCACATTTGTGTAAAAGTCCAAAACCGGGAACCTAAAGTATGCGTACCCGTACGCGTACCGGTGGTTGTTGGAAACTCGGGCAAGTATGCGTACCCGTATGCATACTGGCGGAAGTTTCACGTCCATGAATTTCTGCTGGAGTTTGGAAGTGTGAATTGGTATACGCACCCGTATGCGTACTGGCGTATCCAAACTCGGTCCGACCACATAGGTATGCGTACCCATTTGCATACTTAAGTAGGTTACTTTCTAAAATCAGTTTGTTCATGAATTGATTCGAGTGAATCAAAATCGATTTTGCTTCAATTGTGTCTTGTATACTTCTATAAGATCTAAGCAATTGAACAACTCTCTAACTAGTTCATTTGAGTCACCTGAACTAGTTAGGGTGAAGATGAATAAGGTTGATATGAAAGTGCTCATATGGCTAACCATTGGTTAACTATTGTTGAACCGACTAGGTGTACACGTTTAAGTACGGTTACTCATACCTAAATGAAGTTACATTTCATTTGTGTATATAACAAGATAAGTTCGATCTAACGGTTGAAAGATATTAGCTTGAATCTAATCAGGTTTTCATCTAACGGTGAATATTGAATGCTTTGTTACCAAGGTAACTTAGATTGTAAACCCTGATTTGGAGACTATATAAAGGAGAACTCTAGCAACTGGGAAACCTAATCCCAACTCCTCCTGTGTGATACTAGTTGTATAAGCTAGAGTCGATTCTCCTTTAACCTTAGGTTTTTCAGGAAACCCTGTAGGTTAACGACTTAAAGACTTCATTGGGATTGTGAAGCCAGACCCAACTATTTTCTCTGTAGTTGCGTGATCTGATCTTGTCGTTTCTATCGTGATTGAGTACAATCGTAAGATTGGCTTGAGATTTATATCTCCGATAGGCAAGATAAAAAAGTAGTCACAAACATCTTCATCTCATCATCTGTGATTCCACAATATCTTGTTTCGTTAATCGATTAAGATTATTGTGAGGTGATTGATATTTCTAGGCTGTTCTTCGGGAATATAAGTCCGGTATATCAATTGGTTCCTGTTCACCTTGATTTATCAAAAGACAGAACAAAACTCGTAGGTTTATCTGTGGGAGACAGATTTATCTATTCAATAGACTTTTTTGTGTGATACAAATTTGTTTATCAATTCTTCGACTTTTGTTCATAGCAACTCTTAGTTGTGGGTGAGATCAGCTAAGGGAATCAAGTATGAAGAATCCGGCGTGGTTCTTGAGGCGTAAGGAACGCGACTGTACCTTGATCAGTGTGAGATTGATTAGGGCTCAACTACATTCCTGTCCGAAGTTAACTTGTAGTAGGCTAGTGTCTGTAGCTGTTTAATACAGTGTAGTGTTCAAATCTTGACTAGGTCCCGGTGTTTTTATGCATTTGCGGTTTCCTCGTTAACAAAACTTCTGGTGTCTGTGTTATTTCTTTTCCTCATTATATTTTGTTATATAATTAAAATATCACAGGTTGTGCGTTGAATCGATCAATTGGTAAATCCAACCTTTGGTTGTTGATTGAAATTGATTGATCCTTGAACATTGGTCTTTGGTACCGTTCAAGTTATTTCTCTTATATTCAACTAGGTTCGCAAATTCCTATTTGTTTGATTGCGGATTTAATTTAGAAATTGAGATATAACTCTTTGATATACTTTTTCTTAAGATTGAGTCTGACTGTCTAGTTGATTCTCTTGAAAGTATATTGGAGTTAGTCTATACAGATTGCTAAGCGAAATATTGGGTGAGGTTGTTAGACCCCTGCTTTTTCAATTAGTATCAGAGAAGGAAAATACGTTTAAGACCTCATAAGTCTGTGTTTGTAGCGATCTGACTATGTGGACAAAAGTTTATCTCTGTGATACGTATTAACAATATGTCTTCAAATGCTTTTAACTATGCCAAATGTCTTGGGATTTCCTCAAAGGATAACTCCTTAGTTGATTCTTCCGAATCTCGAGGGAGAAATGAGACAGTTGACATTATGACAGAAGCTAAAAGGAATTTCACCAGAACTCAAAAAAAATCGGCTGAGTCGATTGATTTTTACAATCATGCTCAACTCCTGGATGAATTTGAAAAGTCTCTTGGTCGAGAACGGGAACTCTATCATATTACTGAATCCTTCTCTAACAATATCGAGAAACTCGTACAAGAAACTACTCTACAGCGTGAAAGGATTAGTACTCTTGAGAATATTGTTAAAAAAAATTCAGTTAGAGAAAAACGTTTGATCGAGACTCATTCATCTGATCTGAACAGTTTTCGTGTTGAAAAAGAAAGACTGGTTGCGTCTCTTCTCTTAGCCCAGGAACAGTGCAATTCCCTGAAAAAGGAAAACTCAGTTTTAATGAGAAAATACTCTTCTATGCCAATCACTAATCCTCAAGTGAGTTTGCATTACACGAAGATAAGTTCTCCAAAGGAAGTTTCTGCTAATAAATATCCGTGTTTCCTGCAGTCTTCTAATAGGGCTATGAACTTAAAGCAAGTGCTTACCAATGTATCTCTTCCACGAACTTGTTCCTTCTGTAGGAAAAAGAATCATCATGTTTTACATTGTTTTGCTAGAAAGAAACAAATTTCTGATCTTCAAAATCTACTTCTTTTCACTGTCGACAGAGTAAACTCTCTAATGACCACTACAATGGATTTCATTCCTACAGAAAAACATGACTCTCATAAAATGGATTTCAATGGTCACTCATCTCGAAATCCCCACAGGAATCGTGTCCCTCCGCATGGTGCAAATTCTTACACCACAAAATACACATTCCCAGTATTTATGAGAATAAGTCTGGTAAATCTAAGTCTAGATGGTGGAGACATGTCTCTTCTAATCCTATGGAACCAATTTCTAGAGGTCCTAGACTTAATCCTCAGAAAAATTTCTCTGAGGGATCACCTAACAAGGTTATGTTGAATTCTTCAGGAATAAGAAATAACAGAAAGAAGGTAAGGAATACAAGGTTCAAACTTTCAGATGGAATTTACAACTCATCTCTCAATACTCATAGTGGGATTACATCTCACTTGACTACCTAATCGTAGGCAATTTCATTCTTGTATCTAACTTGAGGGATGCAAGAATGACATTTGAGAGATGCTCAAGTCTGCTATTGTTTTCCATTTTTATTATGTTTGGCTATACTGTTTTCATTTTGTTGTGAAAGTAGAGTCACTTCTTGACTCCTTGTTGCTCTGTATCTCTTTCTTATGCTCTGATTAAATCTTTTAATTATTGATTCATGATGATAAGGGATATATGAAAACAGAGTGTATTCTATTCTTCTTGGATTTCTTCTGATCTGTTATCTTCAACTAGTCCACGAATGTCCGTGTCTCTCTTGGGAGTTTTTTTAGGGTTTCCACAACAAGGGTGTCCCTCTCTTGTTTGAAAACATATATATATTTCTTATATTGTTTTTCCTTCCCTAATTTTTTAAAAAAAGGGGTGGAGGGGGTGGGGGGTATGGAAAACTCCTCAAGACCTCAAGAAGTTGTGAATCTTGAGATGGAAGAAGACTTTAAAGGATGCGATTCTGTTCAAGAACTTGGCTTGAAAAGGATGATTGAAAGGAAAGAGTACAACTCCTGGGTTAGAGAATCTTTCAAGGATTTAATTCTTTTTCAGAATGACTCTACGGTCGAGTTTGCAAATCTTCAACTGCAAATAAATCAGCTTATTGATGGACATGCCAAAATCCTTGAAAATCAAAACACCTTGATCAGGAATCAGAAGAAACTCATCATGGACTGTGTTAAAGCTAGGAATCTTGCTCGCATTGTTGATCGGAAAGTTAATGTTCTTACCCATGAACATGGTGTCTCTACGGTCAAAAGAATCAAGGATATCAGTGATACCTTTTATGATGGACCCTTTCAAAGGTATGATGTTATCAAAGAAACTTGATGTTTTATTTTGTCTAGGAAACTTCTTATGATAATTTATTCTTGTGTTTTAAGAACCCTTTTAAGAGATTAGCAACTCAAATTAGCAACGACACCAGCGCCGTTGCTTATATTCTATTGCTAATTTTTCGCAACGGCATATTGCTGTTGCGAATAGCAACTGCCAAGTCTTCATGCATGCGAAGCGCGCGTGTGGTCGGGAACACTAGGACTACTTTTTACGGTCAAGTCATTTTTTTTTTTTCCACCCATCAGCCTTATCTCCTTTGTCTTTCATTCCTTCGATTTTTCTTCTCATTTCTCAGTCTTTTTTCACTCTCTTTCATCTCCTCTCTCTTTTCTTCGATCTGCAGCTGAAGAACCCTAGTTCTACTAAAATAGAAGAAGACGCTGAAGAACCCTAGAGAAGCTTTTTCTTCTCTTTTATAACCAACCCATTTTGGCGCTTCTCACTCAGAAGAAGACGAATTGGAGAGAACCAGAAGATTTGGGTACGAATTTAATTCAAAGAGGAATAATGAAATCGATGATTTGAGAAGGGTGTTGATGAAATTGTAAACTTGATTGGTTAGAGTTTCTTGGAGATTGAAGAAAGATGAAAGCAGTAGAAGTTAGGTTTAGGGTTTCTGTAGATGAAGATTATGAATTCGTTTTGGGGATGTATAAGAAGGATTAGAACTGGTTTAGTTGATTGAGGAAAGGTTTAAGGTTAATTAGATGTTTTGAAGCTGTTCTGAAGATGAATTGAAGAAATTAGGATTTGAGTTTCTTATTTGGGAATCAATTGATGAAATTGATCAACCATTCGAGGAGATGGTTGTTATTGTTAGATGGGTTGAAGCTGTTGAGGAAGAAGTCAAATAATCGATAATGATTATGAGGTTCTTTGTATCTCAGGGAAGAAGTTCAAGTTGGGAATTTGAATTCGTACTTGAGGTAATATTTCATTACTTAATTGAGGTATATTATATTTATTAAAGTGTTGAGGTATTTGATATATGTGAATACTTGGATGAGATAAGGAACTGATTTTTTTTTTTTGCTGTGGGTGGTGTTTCCTTTGCAATTTGAATGAAATGAAGACATAAATGAATGTCTAGGAGATGCTTGAGAGAATAAATAGTACAAGCATGGATAAACTGTACTGCAGATACATGTTGGAGGTGATGTGTGTGTATCTGAGTTGAGAAAATGTGAAATTACAGCTTAGGCTAGTGGAGTTGAAATAACAGATGAGAAGAAGATGGTGGTGCTGTTGTTGTTGGTTTGGTGATAGAGTTTATTATGTTGAGTTGTTTATGGATGTGGTCAAGGACTGGAACTGCAGATATGAAGATGATTGAGCTAGAGTGTATGATTGTAGATAGCTCTGCAGCTGATGGATTCAAGTTGAAGGTACAGTGATGCTTGAGCTGAAGACTCAACTGAATTGTATGGTGAATTCCGCTCTGGAAAGACTCAGTTGTGTCGTACTTTATGTGTCACTTGTCAAGTAAGGTTTTATCGTGCTTTCATTACATTGTTCATTTATCGTGCTTGTTAGAGATTCTGGTGGTTATAAATCATGTCTACTTCTATGGTTTGTTGTAAGTAATCATTTAAACATGTTGAATTATGATGCATGTTGAGAATCTCAATTGCAGCTACTACGGGTTTATTTGGATTATTAGTTGCCTGGTGTGGTGCCAGATCCGCGGAAATGGGAACATAGCCTGGTATCTTCCAATTCATTGTTCTGTAGGTTTCAGCTTTCGTAAATTGCTTAAAGTGTGCTTGGTTGTACATTAGTGGAACTCTAAAGCAACTTCTCTTTCGTTTTAGTGTTCGAATGTGAACTCTATTTCCTCTTTTTGGTAAAGAGGATCTTGTGTCAATTGAAATTGAAGGGTCCATCTCCTGAATTTCTTTTTCTTTTTGAAATTGCAGGGTTAATTGCAGATTCACATGTTTTTTATTGCTGCTTTACCTTAATCGTTCTCTGAATCTATTTGACATCAATCTGAACGAGACCCACGTTCAATCTGAAGGAGCTTGTACTTGGTTGCAGGGATCAACTGAGGTGGATCTAGTTTGTAGGCTGGGTATGGGCCAAGGAGGAGGATCCAGTTTATCGAATCGTGGAGGTACAAGGGCTGGGTATGCTTATAATCCCACTAGTATTCATCAATAGGATATTTTCTCAATTGAAACCTCAAATTACAGATAGATATACACGATATTTTTCAATGTTGTTATTGTAAGGCACTGCTCACTTACCTGTAGGCTTGGATGGTTTATCAACCGCAAAATACCTAGAAGATGCAGGGCACTGGAAGCAAGAGATGTTCTCGGTGGAAAGGTAGGTTTTGTTACTTTCTGTACTTGGGATATAGCTAAATGTACTCTACGTGCTTCAAGCATTTGTCATTGGATATCAGACCTTTACCATCACATGAATGACTCAAGCCTCTACGGGTCAACTTATAGATGCTACTTTAATAGATCATTTCCTCAAGGACTTCTTTTGGTTTTGATCAAATGTAGTTTTTTCAACTGTTCAGGTAGCTGCTTGGAAGGATGATGATGGAGACTGGTATGAAACCGGCTTACACATATTTTGTGAGTTTATGTTCTTAGGCTTGGTGTCCTGTTGTACACTATGAAATATTTCTTTAGTAGCTTCCATTTGCTTTCTTAGCAAATAGTTCTTGATATATCTGAAACTATGAGATTTCCATGTTATAAGTTCTATTATCTTATTATCTCTTTTTCCTTGAGTTTCAACTAAGCTTTACTGTTTGTTTGTTTCTGTTTTTGTTTGAAGTTGGAGCTTACCCAAACGTGTAGAGTTTGTTTGGATAGCTTGGTATTAGTGATCGACTGCAGTGAAAGGAACATTCTATGATTTTTGCAATGCCTAGCAAGCCAGGGGTAGCCGCTTCGATTTCCCTGATGTTCTTCCTGCACCCTTAAATGGTATGCAACTTTTTCAAATCTGTGAGATATCCTGCTATTTACATTTGTTATTCAGAAATTTGGGATCTCCAGAAGTGGTTTTTATGGTCAGAATTGGAAGACTCTGTTATGATTCTCTTTCATGTTTCATTTAATATTTAGCTCTCAAGGTTGTAGTAGTATATTGTTCCTTCTTTGTTATATATTTTTGGTTAGCATACGTCATATGTGTTCTATTATTAAGAGACTTACTTGATCTTTATGCAGGAATATTACAACCCAAATAAATCCATGCTTGAGTTGATATTTGCACCTGCTGAGGAATGGATCTCATGCAGTGACACTGAGAGAATTGAAGCTACCATGCAGGAGATTGCGAAACTCTTTCCTGACGAAATCGCCGCGGACCAGAGCAAAGCAAAAATATTGAAATACCACATTGTTAAAACACCAAGGTCAGACCTCATTCAATCACAATCTTTCTTTCTAATCTGTTGTGAATGTTTTTTATTTTCCTTAGTTAACTTGAATGCTCTGGACATCTGGATGAAGCATGGTTAGTATTTAGTTGCTGAAGACAGGTGTTGAGCCTCTGTGTTATAAGAAAAAACTTAAGCCAATAGGTCATAGGTCTGAACTCTGAAGATATAGTTTGTGAGCATACATGTTTTAGTCTCAGATAGTGATATACCTCCAATTGGGAAATACCAGCTATTAAATTTGAGTTTTCCTATGAAGAATGTTATGATTCTTAATCCCTCTCACTAGGAATCTAAGACTATTTGATACTGTTCATAATTAGTACATTCGGAAGTGGCGCAAAGCTCTAAATTATGAGTCCCATTGGTGCTACATATATATCAGTTTTCATTTATTGTTTTCAGCATTCTTAGTATGTTATCTCTTTTCTCAAACGAGTTACCGTAATCTGACACAGTAAAGCTGGGTCAGTTTGTTCTACGCACTCAGAGCCGCACACCAACTAGGGCCCTGAACTTCTGAACAAGTACGGCCACCAGCACGTCAGTCCCTGGAGCGGCACCAGCAACTTCTTCCATGCAGATTGGTACTCAATTGATTCTTGCATTGATTTCACTATTTTCCTTCATACACTTGTTTTTTTAATAATCTTCATTATGTACAGAAACTTACTTGGGACTATTTTTTCTTATGCAGATGATATAACTGAGGTGGTGCCGAAACCAAAGGGTAGAGGAGGTCCCAAAAAAGCTCCTGCGAAGGTATGTTTTTGTCAGAATGCTCCATATCATTCAATTTATCATTAATTTGTAAACTAACATTCGTTTTTGTTTTTCTGTATGTACCAGGCCTAGCCTGCTTCAGTGAACACTGATGAGGAGGATGAAGTACCCTCACTTGTAGACCGTCTTGCTGCATCTAACCTTGATTCTTCTCCAGATAAAGGTAATCTTGTCAAAGCCTTTTAGCGTATCTCACAATCACAATAAGTAGCACTTCAGGAAAGCCTAATGGTTTGCTCACTTACTGTTGTGTAAGATTTTGTGTTATGTAGTAGAATATGGGAACAATTATTAATATTGGTTTTGAAATCTGAAGTAAAGTGTTTTGATTTTGTCACTTATCATTGTAAGTTTTAGACTATTGAAGTAATGCTAATTTTTTGTTCTGTGTATGATTTTTATGTTCAGTTGATAGAAATAGAGATGTTAACATATAACATTTCTGAGCCGTGGTTTAGAATCAAAGCCGTGGCTTCCTTTCAAGCCATGGCTTCATTCTGAGCCTTGTTTTTCTTATCCTAAATTTTTTTAGCAACGGGAGACTCTGTTGCGAATAAACAATTTCGCAACGGAAGCCTACGTTGCGAATCCCCGTTGCTGACCGAGAGTCGCAACGGAGTCAAATCCGTTGCGAAAAATTGCAACACGATGTTTTGCAACAGAGATCTTCCGTTGCGACCCCAGTCAGCAACAGCCAGGGTCCGTTGCTACTCCTAAAAAAATGGTGTAGTGGAAGGATAACTAGGCTTTGGAATAGCAATTGTTGTGAGCACACATAGCTATTTCCAACGATTTTCATCTGTTTTTAGATTTATTTATTTAAATTCTAAAGTTTATTTGGAAGATGATTTTGCTGTACTAATCTTTATGGATTTATATATTGCAACTTGTTATGGGATATGTGTGTTTGCGTCCGTGAACTATGATTGTCCCATACATGGTCAAAAGTTAAGTCTTTCATATGTCTTTATGCAAATATTGATAAAAGATTGAATGAACTTTTGACATACAAAAGTTAAGCCTATTATGTCTTTATGCAAATATTGATGGAAGATAGGATGAACTTTTGTTTAAAAAGATGAAGTCTATTATATGTCTCTATGCAAATAGTGATGAAAAATAGAATGAATCTTTGAATATTCCTCAATATTGGTCTTTCCATGATCCACATCTTTGTGTAAATACTGTGCGGCTCCGTAAGTTTTCTTATGTGAGCATTTCCGATTAAATTAATCATGGGTTCTCTTGTGGTTAATTTAATTGAGTATTTTGAATACAAAATTCATGTTTCATAAGATTTGTTAATGTCCAAAGAAATCATTCTTTTCTTGTAAAAGCAAGTTCGCTCTTGTTGTTCCTTTTGGAATGACATTTTATGGGGGAGAGTTCTTAATTGAACTTGTGCTTAATTGAAAAATCTTTGTGGGGAGTGCGGCTGTGGAATATTATAGGGGTTATCTTGAATCTTTATAAACTCCTTGATGAATGTATTTAGTTTCGGCTGTATGATTGCATCTAAACAAGTTGATATATGCTTCTCTTTTGGTCATGAAGTGTCTCTATGGAAATTTCATTAGGATCCCACTAATTTTCGTACCTTTGCCAATTTTTATTGAAAAAAAAGGGGAGAATTAATGTGTAGTTCACACTACAAATACATATGGTTTACGGATCATTATGTAAGGGGGAGTGGTTTTCATGTGAGATGAAGTATTGACTAAGAGGGAGTGATACATATCACCATAGCATTGTTGTCGAAGTTGTGATACAATTGAACTTTGATGCTGTGTAATAATACTATGACACTGTATAACAATGATTGAAAGCTATTGTTTTCTCATTGTTATGGCTACGGATCTTCAACAACGATGACGCTGAATTGAATACCTTTGGAATCCTTGGAGTACTTGGAAGTGACGAAGATTTTGAGTAATGTTGAAGAACCAAGGAGATCAAGCATTTGGAAGAGAAGCTACAAAGTTTATTTATTTTGTATTCCATATGTAATGATAGTTTTGTCACTAAAATTGACAAAGGGGGAGATTGTTAGAGCATTGCTCGGTCGAACTCGCAAGCGTTGCTATCTCAAGCTTGTTTGTCAAGTTTCGTTGCCAAAACTATAAGTCATCATTTCTAGTCTACTTATAGCTAAGTCTCGGATTAGGATAGTGTTTTTGGGTAAAAACTGATTCTGCTGTTTTTGGTAAATTTGGGTGTGTTGAATAGAATCGAATTCAAACCCTAAACAAATGCACTGCACGGGAGTACTTTTAGATTCGATAGATCAATTTGTGAGACTCTGGCCTAAACCAAGAAATGGCCGTTCCAGATTCAATTCGGTCACAAAGTGAAGGAGAAAGGTTGATCTTAGGGAGGGAAGTGAAGAAGGTGTTGAGATAAGAATGTTGAATTACGAAGGTGTGGCTGTTTTATAACTTGTATCAGAATGGGGAACTGGCTTGCAGAATATAAGCTATCAGTTCTGGGTGTTTTCTGGATACTTGTGTTGATAACCCTTCTTTGAAAATAAGGTTGAAAAACCTATTTATACAAGTCATTGAGCGCACCCATGATCTCGTAGGAAGTGGAGGCAGTTAAGTAGTGGAGAAGTGGGGTTGTGTAAAAGGTGGTGATCATCACGTTTCCATTATGTGGGAAGGCCGGTCACCCTTTCACCCACTACTCCCTCATTGCTGTTAACCGTCCGTCCTTTCCTGACACTTTCTCGTAATGGGCACGTTGCACGCCGCACGTCGTAAACCACCAGATCAATACCCCAGTAAGCATCCCCCAGTTTGTGACATGTTTGATGTCTCGAGTATTTTGTAGGAAAATATATACAACAGGCTGCTGAATGCGTCAAGTCATGAGACGCGTTGCTTAAAGTAGCATATAGCACTTTTAGTTCAAATAATAAAATTATTTGTGGAATCAACATCGTTTTTAATTGATGCACATGAAGTATCGCTTTTAAACAAGCTGCTAAAAATAATCGATGTGCAGGAAGCATCGTTGTTTTAGAGCTCGTCTAAATTAGTCGCGGAGCTTAATGTCTTAAAAGGAGCGTGACCGCCCCTTTTCAGGGAGTCGGTAGGAGCTATGCACGTATCCCAGGGAGTGGCTGGTCAGGCCCTATAGGAGAGTGGCGACTGGTAGCCATTCTAAAATCCTATCGGTCGATCCAGGTTAGATCTTGACCGCTTAAATCGGCTAGCCAAGTTGAGTGGCTGAGACGATTTTGCGGTAGTTAATTACTGCTGTATAATCATACAAGTAGCGCGAATGGCCACTTTTGAGTGATCATTTGGGAACCCTATGAACGAGCCATGACTTGGCCGATCGTTCCCTGTGAAGGAGGGATGGCCGGTGATCGCGGCATCACCCTGTTAGTCTCCTAAAAATAAATCTAGACCATCCGACTAGGCTAGCGAAGTTGGATGGGCGAGATGATTTGCGGCAATTGCTTACTGCCGTTGATTCAAATTAGGGTTTAGGAGCCGTATGGCCAACCCTATTTTGGCTAATCGATTGAAAGCACTGGACGCTAGTTTGAGCGGGCCGATTGGCCAGACGCAAAGGCGAGCTGTCGATGAGCATGCTGACATCTATTGGGCCGCCTAAAATTTGATCTAAGACATTCAATTTGGCTAGCGAAGATGGACGGTTGTGATCGATTTGCGACAGTAGCACGCTGCCGCAATGCAACTTTAGGGTTTCCAAAACAGCGCGTTCACCCTAGTTTGAGAAAACGATTTGATGCACTCTTGGCTTGCCGTGGGCAGGTCGATCGACCAGGGATGGAGCTGGGTCGCCGGTGAACACGTCGGCACCTTTTGATCATTCGAAGGAAGATCTAGACCGTCCAACTAGGCTAGCTAAGTTGGGAGGATGTGATAAATTTGAGACCGTAATGGTCGGTCTTAGCTCGTTCGAGCTTTCTTTCAACAGCGCGATCACCATGGTTCTTGCTAACGGTCAGGGGTGTTACGGGTGAATTAAATGGATTTCGATCGGCATGGATGCTAGTGATCCTGTCGATGGACATTATGGAGGTCGCCTAGTTCTGCTGGGAAGAGGCTAAGCTTATTGAATTGTCTGGCCAAATCGTGTGGCCGTGATTGCTCCTTATGATTTTCATGGACAGTCTAGGTTTTCCCTAAGGTGTTTAAGCGCGTCGATCGTGCTAACTTTTAATTAAAAGCGCGTTGACACGAAAATCTCTTAATCAGAGAGTGGTGCAGCCTGTGTGAGTTTTTTCATGCAGATCTCAATACTAACTCTTCGGGAGATTCGTGCTACTCCGCTGCGAGTGAACATTAATCGTCATGTCATGCCAATATTGAGAGTTCAGCCGGGGAACATAGCATAGAAAAATACTAGGCGGGCAATGCATTAGTGAATAATGCTGGTGGAAAATAAAATTCATAGAATATTTGGGATTGTTGCTATGCACCATTCTGAGTGAATTTTGTATATATATATATATATATATATATATACAAATATATTGAATTTCTCAATACATCTGTGAGCGAAGAGGTTTATGCACTCATCACTTTGAAATGGCTTCTGTTCCTTTGTAGGATGACAACGCATTAAAAATGGGGTTTCACAATTTTGACCTTGAACCGAAAACCACCATCAACAGATAGTAAGTGTAGTTTAGCTTTAGACTCCACGACGTTCATCGAATGAAGACGAAGAACTACTCAAGGGAACTTGTGGAACTTCATCAACAAAAGGTATGTGGAGACTTGAACTTATCTATCACTCAAAAGTATATCTATTCTATCACCTATTTTGAGACAAAAGTCGTATTGCTATATAGATTTCAATTATACACATTTGCTATTTCGAGATGAGTTTAACTCACTTATCTATTTATCGAAATATGTGTTGGTAAGCTTTCGCTTTAACCAAGTTCATCTTTACTCTTGACGAAAGTCATATTGATTATTTCAATAACTTGATAATCGCTTTGATGCTAATAGTTTTTGGATAACAACTATTGCCATCCTCTAAGAAAGTTTCAATGATTGAAATGAGAGTTTAGAACAAGTAACCATGTTTGGATATAAGCATAGTGTGTATTCACATTTGTGTAAAAATCCAAAACCGGGAAACTAAGTATGCGTACCCGTATGCGTACTATTTGGTTGTTGGAAGTCCGGAATCTAGGTATGCGTACTCGTACGCGTACTGGCGGAAGTTTGGGTTCCGTGAATTTATCATGGAGTTTGGAATGTGAATTGGTATGCGTACCCGTACGCGTACTGGTGTAATAAAACTCGGTCCGGCTGCTTAGGTATGCGTACCCGTTTGTATACTTAAGTAGGTTACTTTCTAAAATCTGTTTTTTCATGAACTAAAACATTTATATAATAAGGAATGCAATCTTTTGCAAACCGTGGCTATGATGTTCATGAATTGATTCGAGTGAATCAAAATCAATTTTGCTTCAATTGTGTTTTGTATACTTCTATGAGATCTAAGCAATTGAACTACTCTCTAACTAGTTTCATTTGAGTCATTTGAACTAGTTATGGTGAAGATGAATAAGGTTGATATGAAAGTGCTCATATGGCTAACCATTGGTTAACTATTGTTGAACCGACTAAGTGTACACGTTTAGGTATGGTTACCCAAACCTAAATGAAGTTACATTTCATCTGTGTATAACAAGCTAAGTTCGATCTAATGGTTGAAAGATATTAGCTTGAATCTAATCAGGTTTTCATCTAACGGTGAATATTGAATGCTTTGTTACCAAGGTAACTTAGATTGCAAACCCTGATTTTAAATATATATAAAGTAGAACTCTAGCAACTAGGAAACCTAATCCGCACACCTCCTGTGTGATACTAGTTGCATAAGCTAGAGTCGATTCTCCTTTAACCTTAGGTTTTTCATGAAACCCTGTAGGTTAACGACTTGAAGACTTCATTGGGATTGTGAAGCCAGACCCAACTATTTCTCTGTAGTTGCGTATTCTGATCTTGTTGTTTTCTATCGTGATTGAGTATTATCTTCTTTAAGATTTGCTCGATATTTTATCTCCGATAGGCAAGATAGAAAAGTAGTCAAAAACACCTTCGTCTCATCATTTGTGATTCCACAATATATTTTTTCGTTAATCGATTAAGATTATTGTGAGGTGATTGATATTTCTAGGCTGTTATTCGGGAATATAAGTCCGGTATATTAATTGGTTCCTGTTCACCTTGATTTATCTAAAGACGGAACAAAACTCATAGGTTTATCCGTGGGAGACAGATTTATCTATTTAATAGACTTTTATGTGTGATACAGATTTGTTTATCAAGTCTTCGACTTTGGGTCGTAGCAACTCTTAGTTGTGGGTGAGATCAGCTAAGGGAATCAAGTGCGCAAAATCTGGCGTGGTTCTTAAGGCGTAAGGAACGCGACTGTACCTTGATCAGTGTGAGATTGATTAGGTCTCAACTACATTCCAGTCCGAAGTTAACTTGTAGTAGGATAGTGTCTATAGCGGCTTAATACATTGTGGTGTTCAATTCTGGACTAGGTCCCTGGGTTTTTCTACATTTGAGGTTTCCTCGTTAACAAAACTTCTGGTGTCTGTGTTATTTCTTTTCCGTATTATATTTTTTTATATAATTTAAATATCACAGGTTGATGTATAATCGATCAATTGGTAAATCCAACCTTTGGTTGTTGATTGAAATTGATTGATCCTTGAACATTGGTCTTTTGTACCGTTCTAGTTATTTCTCTTATATTCAATCAGGCTCGCAAATTCCTATTTGTTTGATTGCGGATTGAATTGAGAAATTGAGATATAACTCTTTGATATACTTTCTCTTAAGATTGAGTCTGACTGTCTAGTTGATTCTCTTGAATGTATATTGGAGTTAGTCCATACAGATTGCTAATCGAAATATTGGGTGAGGTTGTTAGACCCCTCTTTGTCACAATTAACTTCTGTCTGGAATGTAGTTGAGACCGAACTCAGTCTCCCGCTGATTCAGGTTCATTCACGCTCCTTACGCCTTTTGAATCCCAGTAGGACCCCGCGCAATTGATTCTTTAGACGGTCTTACACCAACTAAGAGTTGCTTCAACTCAATTGAAGACTTTAAACAAAATATGCCTCCCACAGATTAAGCCTATAATTGATTTCCTGATTTACGATCTAAACGGATGATCAGATCAAACGAAAGATCCAGGTGATGGAAATCGATAGAATCTTAATTAGACAAAAGTCTGGCTATCCTCAAAATACGGACTAATGCAACCCGAAGTGCTTCCTAGATTATTATTCACCTTATAAGTACAAAACTTGCGGAATCAACAAAGTATGAGACGAAGAGACTTTGTTGATTACTGCCTATCTTGATTGATGGAGAAAGGCTCTACAAATAATCAAGATCAGGATACTCAAGTTATCAAGCTAAAAGACAATTGGACTTGGCTTCACGAATCCCAATGAAGTCTTTGTAGTCGCTAAACCCTAAAAGGGTTTATAGAGAGGACGACTCTAGATACAACTAGGACACACCAAAAAGTAGTGTCAGGATTCAAAGATCCCAGTTGCCAAGAGTTCCCCTTATATAGACTTCAAAGCCTAGGTTGTTTTAGGTTTAAGCTAAGATAACTTTGGAACCAAGCAATCAATATTCACCATTAGATGAAAGCTTTGAATCTTATTCACATATACAAGATATTCACTATGGTTAGGTAAACAGTAACCGAATCGTGTATAAAGACTATGATCAACATGGTTAGCCACAACTATCCGATTTGAACTTTAAAAGCTTAACACTCATTTTCATGTTCACTAAGACATTAATATTGAGTAACAATCATGTGATCAAATGAGTCTAGTGTTAATTCGAGAATTGATCAAATGCAAATTACTTCATAGAAATAATTTAATCACAATTGAATCATAATCGACATAGTTTGTAAATGTACTAAGTCCAGTTACTTGAATCGTTCGTGAATCAGATGAGTCATAATACGTGGACCGGTTTGCAAACTTATATGCAATTACCGAGTTCCAGAGTCTATAGAACTTTTCAGTTCATAAATCGGTTTGCAAACTTATGCAATTACCAAGTTCCAGACTCTACAGAACTTTTCAGTTCACGTACCGATTTGCAAACTTTGAGCCAACTCAAAGTTCCTGAGTCTACAGAACCTTTTAGTTCATGTACCGGTTTACAAACTTAAGACCTTTGCTGGTTCCGGAGTTCACAAAACATTCAGCTTGCCTAACGGTTTGGGTACTAAACTAGTTCTAGAACATAAAACTATTTTTGCTCGCATACCGATTTTTTTATTTAACCAGGTTCCCTTACCACAGTTCCAAAATGGTTTGTATACGAAAATACATTCCTATCCGGATCAGAAACAAACAGATCTTCCCATGATGTACATACGAATATGTATATCACACAAATCTGAAAGTCGATATATAGCTACTCCGCTACGTGTACGAATACATGTAATATGACTTTAGACATATAACAGTTTTCTCAGTTTGTAAGATTGATAACACTGTCTTTTATTATGAATATAGTAGTTCTATATTTCTCTAAATCAATTCGAAACATTCCTGAATAACATCAGTGACACATATCACTATTCCATGCTATTTTCTAATGATAATCTTGAATCATGATTTGGTTCCAAAAAATAAATTGTTCTCTATCGAATTTAATCAGTATGAACAAATGTTCATTATGCTTAGTCATTATATTTCGAGAAATTTTTAAACTAAATAATTAGTTTTCGACTCGAAATTCTTGTCTATGCAAGCTAATCTAATTAGTTATGCGACAATCGACTCAAAGATAGAAAGGTGAATATAACTTGAGAAATAGGTAGTTCAGTCTTCACTTACCTTTTGTTGATGAAGTTTTCCGGAAGCTTCGGTTGACCTTCTCCTTCAAATAGTAGAACGCAAATGATGACTGGTTTTTTCTCAACTCCACTATCCTAGACCGAGACTTAACTAATTGTATATTAAAATTCAAGATATAGTTTTGACAACTAAATTTGACAACAAGCTTGATATAGCAACACTTGTGAGTTCGACCGAGAAATGCTCTAACAATCTCCCCCTTTGTAAATTTTAGTGACAAAAATATTTAATACATATGGATAACAAAAATAACTTTTTCGAAAAACTCCTTGATCCACCATGTTTTCTTGATTTCCTTGGTTTCTCCAACTCTCCTTGATCTCTTCGTTATTTCAAGTTGCAATGATTCTGAATGTGTTCAACTCAACATTGTTGTTGTTGAAGAACCAATTCCATAGCGTTAGCAACTTTTTGAAAACAAATATTCTCAGTCGTTGCTATACAGAAACATAGTATTATTATGTTCTCTCCAAAGTTCAATTGTATCTCAACTCTGAAGTAATACTACGGTGATATGTTTCTCCCCCTTAATCAATACTTACATCTTTTTTTAGGTAAAACCTATTGCTTAAATGATCCACTCCCCCTTATATAATGATCTGTAAACCATAATGATACAAGCATCCCCTTTATAATTCCACAGCCACACCCTCACAAAGATATAACAATTAAGCACAAGTTCATTTAAGAACTCTCCCCCATAAAATGTCATTCTCGAAAGAACAACATGAGTGACCTTACTTTCGTGAAAAATAAGGATTTTGGACATTAACAAATCACAAGGATTTGTATCCATAGTATCGACATAAATTAATCTCAAGGTCAATTACGAACAACGAGACAATTTTACTCGATCTTACTCAACATAAGAGAATCTTACGGAGTGTGCCAAGCATCAAAACACAAGAGTGTGATCACAAAAAGATCATTACTGCGATAAAAATATCAAAGAGTTTGTTTTATTTTCCGTTTATAAAACCATAATAGATTTAACTTCTGAGCATATATGAAATATTAGCTTGATTCACGAGAACGTAAAAGCACAAATATTTCATAAGAATTTTGCAATAATTAAACCAATAATGATTACATACTGCAAGTTCATCTTCCAACAACTCTAGACTTTAAATAAATAAATCTAAAAACATGCAAGATGAAAAATGTTTGAAATAGCTTTGTGTAATCACAATCTTTCCTATACCAAACCCTAACTATCCTTCTCAAGAATAAAATCCTCAAAAGAAGTTTCCTAGATATTAAGGTCTTTGAAGAATTCCTTATCATCTCCAAACTCCTTATCAATGAATGAAAAGGAACATACGGTTCATGAATGAAAGAGTTAGTTCCTGCAAACCTGGTAGGTTGTTGATTGACAAGAGCATCTTGTAGTTTGAGAGATTTCTGTAAAATCTTATTTAGTCCCTGCACCTCATTCTTGGTTTTCCTAAGTTCTCCAAGAATATTTTCAAACCTTTTCTGATTGGAGTAATCCGATCTAGGTTTCTTCTTATTCCTCCTTCTCTTCCTAAGAGATGAGACAAAAGGAATAGACATCTTTTTCTCCTTGTTAGTTGGAAAAATATCAACAACCATTGGATTAAAGGTTTCACGAGAAGGTATTTTTCTTGGAGCCTCCATGATTCGTGAGAAAAATGAATTTGTTAAACACAAATGTATGGCTCAACAGGCAAACCTTCTTGTGAAAGAGATATGAGTCTTGAAGTGGAAGACAGTTATCATGCGGGATTTCGGAACTTATAAAGGTTCACGCACATAAAACCTAAAATGGAATGAAAATGTCATTTTTATCATTTTGAAGTTTTTGCAGATCGAAATTTCCAATACCATTACTTGAGACATATGGATATCCAAGCAATAAAATTCAAATTTTGATCCAAAGCCCTGATGTGCAAAGTTCTTATCTCTTTCAAGGGCACATGAGATAAGATGCACACTTCAACACACTTAGATTGTGTTGAGGTGAGCAATCTGATTCCTGCATGGAATTGACACTATCCTTCAAAACAGAACGTTTAGTATGAACTCTTCGCTTTGTTTGAGAATTTCTCTTATCCATTAGTCTTTTAGAAGAAGAAGAGTTAACTTTGTGTACCTCAGGATTGGACTTTTGAACAAGTTTAAGTGCATTTGCCAACCGACTAGCTCTTCATTGCAGTATGTTGACATACCTTAGCTTATGTTTAGTACTTGAAACATTGTATGAGTCCATGACCTTTACTGGTACAATAAGGACATGTCGAATTGGAGATGGTTTCAGGAATATCTTTAGTGGCTAAACATAGGGTACCTGAAACATTAATAGAATTCTCATTAGTATACGAAAATCCATAACGCTCTCCAATGATTTTGATGAAGAATCATCAATTAAACTATCAAGATTGATATGAGTATTGCTACAATTATAAAAATTGAAAATTTCACCCAAGAGTGTTACACTTGAATTTTCTTTCTCTTCCGAATCGTAATAATCTGAGGTTTCATCAAGTGTCGCAGCTAAACTCTTGTTGCCAGTGTATTTTCTTTGATTTGGACACTCATTGGCGAAGTGACCGAATCCTTTACACTTGAAGCACTGTAGCATATCCTCGTTGTCAATGTCATTGGAATATCTGTTTTTAGCAGAAATACGATTATGTGGCTTAGCTGACATTGGAGGTTTGTCTCTGGAGAATCGTTTATTTCTCTTCCTAAGAAGTTCTCTAAACTGTCTTGTGATCAGAGAAACTGAGTTATCAAGATTGTTAGATCACTGCTGGGTCGAACTCGTAAGCGTTTCATTCTCAAGCTTGTTTGTCAATGTTAGTGATCAAAACTATAAGTCTTGATTTCTAGTCTACTTATAGTGATGTCTCGGACTAGGATAGATTGTGTAGATGAGCATTAGACTTCACGGCGTTCATCAATTGAAGACGAAGAACTACTAAGGAGAGCTTGTGGAACTTCATCAACAAAAGGTATGTAGAGACTAAAACTCATCTATCACTTGGGAAAGTCTATTTCTACTCTATCTCCTATATTGAGACAAAAGTCGTATTACTATAAAGTATTCGATTATGCACATTTGAGATTTCGAGCTGAGTTTAACTCGCTTACATATTTCTCGAAATATGTGTTGGTAAGCGTTCGCTTTAACCAAGTTCATTCTTATATTCTTGACGAAAGTCAAAAGATGATCATGTGAAAATCGCCGAGTAACATCTTACATGGTTTGTGTGATACAATCATTTGATGTAGACTTGGAATGTTTCGTTATGATTATTTCAATAAATTGAAAATTGCTTTGATGCTAATAGTGTGTGAAAACGGCTTTTGTCATCCTCTAAGAAAGTTTCAATGATTGAAATAGAGTTTAGAACACTGAACCATCATTGGATTATGAACATAGTATGCATTCTTGCATGTATGTGATCCATGACCGGAACTATAGTATGCATACCCGTATGCGTACCTGTTAGTTGTGGAATTCCGAGTACCTAAGTACACATACCCGTACTCGTACTGGCGAAGGGTTTGGGTCCCGGAATTTCTGCTGTGTATGCGCACCCGTTTGCATACTTGAGTGGTTAAAGTTCTAAAATCGGTTTTCTCATGAACTAGTACATTTATATATTAAGGAATGCATTCTTTGAAAACCGTGGCTATAATGTTCATGAATTGATTCGAGTGAATCAAATCGATTTTGCTTCAATTGTGTTCTTGTATACTTCTATGAGAATATAGCAATTGAACAACTCTATAACTAGTTTCATTTGAGTCATTTGAACTAGTTGTGGTTAAGATGAATAAGGTTGATATGAGAGTGTTCATATAGCTAACCTCGGTTAACTACTGTTGAGCCAACATAGTGTACACATTTAGGTACGGTTACTCAAACCTAAATGAAGGTACATTTCATTTGTGTATAACAAGCTAAGTTCGATCTAACGGTTGAAAGATATTAGCTTGAATCTAATCAGGTTTTCATCTAACGGTGAATATTGAATGCTTTGTTACCAAGGAAACCTAGATTGAAAACCCTGATTTGAAAACTATATAAGGGAGAACTCTAGCAACTGGGAAACCTAATCCCCACACCTCCTGTGTGATACTAGTTGCGACTAGAGTCAATTCTCCTTTAACCTTAGGTTTTTCACGAAACCTTGTAGGTTAACGACTTAAAGAATTCATTGGGATTGTGAAGCCAGACCCAACTATTTTCTCTGTAGTTGCGTGTTCTGATCTTACTTCTACTATCGTGATTGAGTGTTATCTTTGCTAAGATTTGCTTGAGATTTATCTCCTTTGGGTAAGATTCAAAGTAGTCACAAACATCTTCGTCTCATCGTTTGTGATTCCACAATATCTTGTTTCGCTTCTATACGATTAAGATTATTGTTAGGTGATTGATAATACTAGGCTGTTCTTTGGGAGTATAAGTCCGGTTTATCAATTGGTTCTTGTGCACCTTGATTTATCAAAAAATGGAACAAAACTCGTAGGTATTTTTGTAGGAGACAGATTTATCTATTCCAATAGATTTTTCTGTATGAGACAGATTTGTTTATCAAGTCTTCGACTTTGGGTCATAGCAACTCTTGGTTGTGGGTGAGATCAGCTAAGGGAATCAAGTGCGTAGAATCATGCTGGGGTTCAGAGACGTAAGGAGCGCAACTGTACCTTGATTAGTGTGAGATTGATTAGAGCTCAACTACATTCCAGTCTGAAGTTCATTGGCAGTAGGCTAGTGTCTGTAGCGGCTTAATACAGTGTGGTGTTCAAAGCTGGACTAGGTCCCAGGGTTTTTCTGCATTTGCAGTTTCCTCATTAACAAAATTTATGGTGTCTGTGTTATTTCTTTTCCGCATTATATTTTGTTATATAATAGAAATATCACAGGTTGTGCGTTAAGTTCAATCAGTTCTTGAATCCGACCTTTGGGTTGTTGATTGAATTGGTTGACGCTTGGATATTGGTTTGTGATACCGTCCAAGTTATTTTTCTTATTCAATCGGGCTTGCAAATTCCTATTTGTTTGATTGCAGATTGAGTTGAGAAATTGAGATATAACTCTTTGATATACTTTTCTATAGATTGAGTCTGACTTTCTAGTTGATTCTCTTGAAAGTATATTAGAGTTTGTCTATTCAGATTGTCGAACGAAATATTTGGTGTGGTCTTTAGACCCCCTCTTTTTTAAAGATCTTCATCTGAAAAATCAGGATCGACAAGATCATCTCCAGAGTTGTCAACACTTTTACCTTTTGGGGTTTCAGTGTTTTTCAGTGCCTTGAACGCAATATCCTTTCCGGCTTTGGATTGCAGTTCATTATCAAAGATCATCAACTTCCCAACAAGAGTGTTCCTGAAAAGTGTATCAAGGTTATTTCCTTCCATGATGACATGTTTCTTAGCCTTGTATATTGCTGGTAAGGATCGGTGAACTTTAATCACAATGTCCTTTTAGGAGATAGTCTTCCCTAATGCAAAACAAGTATTAACGATACTAGACACCTTTTGATTAAATTCTCCAAACGAATCCGCATCAGACATACAGAGGTTTTCTCAGTCAGAAGTTAGGTTTTGAAGCATAACATCTTTCTCTGAGGTATCTCCTTCAAATACGGTTTCTAAGATATCCCAAGCATCTTTATACTTAATGAACGAGCTCACATGGTGCTGAAGATATGGGATTATGGCATGGATAATATCGTTTAACCCGTCAGAATTATGCTTTGCAACATTTATCTCGGTTTCACTATACTATATCAATGGCTTCGCAATAGTAGCTTCATCTGCAACAACTGTTGGTGCGTTATATCCAATAACTATAATTTTCCATGTCTCAAAGTCACGGGCTTGTAGAAAGGAACGCATAGCAGTTTTCCATCATAAGTAATTTGTGCCATTAGACTTATAGGTTGAAACGAAAAATTGTGGTGTACTTGGGTACCCTCATCATTTCAGTATGTATGTTGAAACTTTAAATATCTCAATCTACATATTCATAAACGACCGGGAAAGGTGCCTTATAAACCTGTTAACCCATGCATAATGCAAACACGGGTGATTCTGGCCTAAATTACAGTCAGAAGTTCTTTATTTCCAAATCGTAATACATAGCCGTACAATGTTTTCTCCCAATCGAAATAGTTTTTTTTGAGCCTTAGGTTCTTCTAGAATACACATTACGGACAGGAAAGTCTGAAAACCCAGCTGTGAGCCTTTTACGGTTGGGTCATGTTCCACTATCCAAGCCATAAATATGATAATTTCAATTTTTCTAGCACCTAAGTCAACATGGTTAGGTCGATACTACATAAAGCCTAGCCGAAATCACTTATAAATTTCCAAAACTCATCATGTTTTCTTTAAAAAAATTGAACAAACATAAAACATAACAGATCGAAATGGTTGTTCATTCATGGGATCGAAAAAGTATATATCTTTGATAGCGTTACATTGAGGGAAATGAAATAAAACAGGTCATAACATTGCAATTAAACGATTAATCGTATAGTATTTTCTATGATACCATAACAATCATCAAACTCAAACTCTTTCCGATGGACTGTCTCATATCCGGCTCAAGCTATCGACCATTGATAAATAAATCAATTATAAGTTAGATAATATTATTGAAAACTATTTCTAATGAAACGACTTATTAAAAATATTCTTATGGCACTTCCTATGTGAAAGCTTTGCATTCTTCGAAGAATTTATCGAATTTTTCTTTAACGATTTCCAAAGCTCATTCGTTACGATTTCCGTCTAACGTCACAAGAACTATGAATACACGGTTCCAAAAAGATATGGAGGTTTGATCTATGTCAATGTCGAGATCTTCGCCATGTTGTCTGACCTTCACCCATGCTCTAACAATAAAAAAAAATTAAAATAATTGTAGGGAGTCATCATGGTTTTTTTTTTTCTTTTTCTAGATGAGTAAGAGGTGAGATTGAGTTAGAATTTGAAATTTATTTATTTTTATGAGGAAGAGATTAGAGAAGAGTCTTTTTATAGATCTTAAAGACATAAATAACGGTCAGTTTTTTTTTTTAAATTAGCCGTTGAGAGTCTCAAATATTGGTCCAAGTCAAATAAAGGAAATAAATGAATTGGCTGAGAGACTCGACACAATCACGACTAGGTATCTTAGCTGTAGGCGCCTTTAAACCCAGCATTTAAGCAGACACAGGTGATTCCAGATAGATGATTCAACTAAGAGTTCATACTTTCGTCTTACGGCTGGGAGTTCTTAACTTTCTAGCCACATCTGTGTTTTACGGCTTGGATGAGAGATTATTCTAAGCCAGAAACGTGTTTTACGGCTTGGTCAACATTATATCCCACCTGAAAATGCAAAAAAAAATCAGATTTCCCCCCGGCTTTTAACGAATTTTAATCAGCAATTTTTTTATTGAGAGTTCAGTATAAGGTTCTCCGGAATATTTTAAAGATATGTTTCACCATTTTCTTCCAAAGTATTCAAGAAATTTCATCAAAATCTTCCTTCTTCTTCTTATAAAAAAAAAAAAAAAGACTTTCACAAAATTAATCCAATCCGTTCACTAATCATAATTAGGCTAATTAATCACCAAAATTAACACTAATTTAATTAATCCGTTCTCCATCCTAACAAGAGACTCCAAAAAGAAGGATAGGAGGCCCAAAGACCTTTAAGACTGAGTTTTCTAGCCCGACGTGCAAGCCGGTCAGCTAGATGGTTTTTCACGCGCTTTATATACATAATTTAAAAAGTGCAAGAACTAAAAATTAAACTCCGACACCGATCAGTGAGATCACTACTCCTCCACACTATATTAGAGCTGACTCCATTCACAAAATTCACCAGTTGGAGACAGTCACTGAAGAAAACCACTTTGGAAAGATTCATCTCTTCTTCCCAAGAGATCGCCAAAATTAGAGCAGCAGCTTCAGCACCTACTGCATCTTGAATCAAACCAAAGTTTGAGCGAGAACTTCTTAAGTTTACTGAAATATCACACCAGACAACACCCAAACCCATATTAATTTTTTTTTAAAGAACCATCAACAAACATAAAGTGATCCACTTCAGCTACATGAACTTTAAATTCTCTGACTAAACCACCAGAGCATAACGGAGGAGTAATATAGGTGTTAATCATTTTCTTAGTTTCCATAATGACCTTGTTCAGATCTATATAAGCATTTCTAAAAATCACATCACATCTTAACTTCCAAATACACCACATGACTATAACACCAATACTAGGCCAAGAAACTTTAAAAGGAGAAATACCAAGATCTGAGTTATGCCAGTACAGAAAAATAACATCCATCCAATCCAAATCAACCATTATCATATGTTGTAAAGAAACCCCGAACCAGATATGAGCAAAAACAGAACAATTCACAAACAGGTGCATTACAGTTTCTTCATGATTATGACAAAGCGGACAATTCACATTCACATACGGGTTGTAATACTGAAGCAAGGAATTAACTTGAAGCATCTGAGCAAAAAATTTCCACAAAAAGAACTTAATCTTCGGCAAACAATCGATACCCCAAACTTTCCTCCAGAAAGCAGAATCTTCAGAGGAACTAAATTCATTCATATAAATTCTGTAAGCAGACTTAATCGTAAACTTACCATTCATTGTATGAGCCCACATTAAAGTATCACACTGACTAAGATCTATTCTAATAGACCTAATTCTGGTAACTTCATCAGGTGAGAATAAACTAGATAACAGATTGACATTCCAACAATTATTTTGGACATCTATAAGGTCCTTAACAAAAATAAAATTACCGTGAGAGGGATGAGAAAAAACATGAGGATTACAATACCCTGGAATCCAATCTGAACTCCAAATACGAGAAGATGCCCCATTATTTATTTTTACAACTGTATTAGCTCTAATAAAGTGTAGCACTTTTACAATACCTTTCCAAATCCAAGAAGAAGTATCAGCAGCCTTGTCAATTTCTAACAAATTCTGGTTAGGAAAGTATTTGTCCTTTAAAAACATAGCAAGCAAGATGTTCGGATTCTTTAAAATTCTCCAACCTAGTTTACAGATAAAGACCCTATTAGTGGCATAAGAATTCCTAATACATAGACCACCACACATTTTAGATTTTCCTATATCTTCCCAAGAACAAAAATACGCAGCATGTTTGGGATTCTTTTTTGACCACTAGAAAGACCTTTGAGTAGAATCAATTTTTGAAGTAATTTTATTAGGAAGAGGAAAGCAAGCCATATGATACAATGCTAAACTAGATAGCACATGTTTAGTAACAACTGTTCTACCTACAACATTTAAATTGGTCTTCTTACAAGAACTCAATCTAGAATAGAAATTATCAATGAGCGAGTTGAAGGATTTAGTTTTATCTCTACCATAAATAAAGGGGTACCTAGATATTTTTCAGAGTTACTGAGAAATTTCATTTTAAGAGTTCTAGATAAGATCTTAATGTGCTTATGATGCATCTTACCACTGGTGATGAAACCCGATTTTTCGAAATTTATCGCCTGACCTGAAGCTTTAGTAAAAACATTTATAATCTTGATAAGATTCCTAGCATAAGTAACAGAAGCCTTAGCAAACAACATGCAATCATCTGCAAAAAATAAATGGGAAATAGAAGGACTCTTCTTCTTGAACTTAAAACCTTGAATCAATTTATCTTCTTCAGCTTTTATGAGCATTTGAGACAGAACTTCCATACATAGAATAAAGATATAAGGCGAAAGGAAATCACCCTGTCTAATGCCCCTAGTTGGGAAGAAGATTTCACCAGGTGAACCATTATCCAAGACAAAATAAGAAACTGTACTTATACACTGAAGGATCATTTGACACCAATCTTCAGAAAAACCAAGTTTCCTAAAAACAGCAAGAATAAAATCCCATTCTAACCTATCAAAAGCTTTAGAAATATCAAGCTTAATAGCTAGATGACCATTTTTAGAGTTTTTCTTTTTCATTTTAAAAGAATGGAGAATTTCATGGGTGATAACAATATTATCATGAATCTGTCTATTGGCAACAAAGGGAGATTGATAAGGAGAAATCAAAAGGTCCAAATGAGGTTTTAAACGATTAGTTAAATTTTTTGAAATAATTTTATAGATAGAGTTTGACAAACTAATTGGTCGAAAATCATGTGGAGAGGAAATATTTTTGAATCAAAGTAATAAAAGTATAGTTAGACTGTTTAAGAAGAAATTTATTTTTGAATTTTTTTTGAACATGAGACATAACTTCAGAGTGAACAATGTCCCAATTATCCTTGAAGAAACCAGCTGGGAAACCATCTGGTCCCGGTGAGCTCCAAGGGGCCACACTATTAACTGTATCAGTAATTTCATTAATCGAAGGAATGGCAGTCAAAGAGGAGTTAACTTCATTAGAAATAATAGGCTTAACAAACCTCAAAGCATCTTCTAAATCACAATTCCCAGGATTGAAAGAAGTATAAATTTTCTTAAAATGCCTAGAAAGCAAAGAAGCAACCTACTCTCTATTCTCTGACCAGTTACCTTGTTCATCTCTAATTGTGTGAATAGTATTGTACATGTTTCTAAGCTCCACCGTATTATGAAAAAAGTGAGTATTTTATCATACTGAGTAAAGTAATTAATTCTAGATTTTTTCTTATAGAAACAATGTTCAATTTCATACCAGTAATCCAATTGTTTAGAGTAATTCAAGATATAACCACCAATCTTAGGGGAGCTTGAAGTTTTTCTAATTCAACATTTAGTCTTCCTATCGTAGTTTTGATATGACCAAAAGAATTAATGTTCCACTTAATCAAGTCATCCTTCACATTTCTGAGTTTATTAACCACTATAAAACTGGGGAAGCTTTCACACTTTTAAACCAAGAATTATGAAGAACATCTTTGAATTCAGGGTTAAGCTGCCAACACTTGAAGTACTTATAAGGAATGTTTACATTTCGTTCCCAATAAAAACACTTAACCAAGATAGGACTATGATCAGAGTAAACTCCACCTAAGTTGGTGACCTTAGTTTGAGGAAGATCCATAACCCATTTATCATTCATAAAACCCCTATCCATCTTTTCAAAAATTAATTCTAAAGGATTTTTGAATCTTATATTACACCAAATGAAAGGATTACCATATGAAAACACTTCATTCATATTCATTTTTAAAAGATTTTCCCTAACAAAATTAGGAGGAAAAGACTTATCTGGGTTGTCACCTTGTTTTTCAGAGCTATGCAGAATAAAGTTAAAATCACCCATTAATAACCAAGGATTGTTATTATTTTCATTCATGCTACTAAGGAAGTTCCATTGATTTCTCATACCAACCAAGTTTAAAGAACAATACACAAAAGAAACAACACAATTTTTGATAACAGGCGTAATATCACATATGAGCATTGATTTATCCTGTGTACTTACCGTGTTCATGTTTAGCTAAAATAACATCCTTAATAAGTTTTAGAGGTTTATGTACCTAGTTGTGAGCATTACAAGCATTTTGTTGAACACAAAATAAAATCACTTACATGGATTTAAGTCAACCATAAAACTGCAACTTAAAGAGAGATGACCAATTTGCGGGAAAAAAAATATAAAAAAATTGATTCATTGATGGGAGTGTCAGATGTCAATGGCCAAAAAGCATATTATTATTATGAATAAAGTGACATTGTGGTATGAGGAGTTTGCACAAATTACCAACTACCAGCATTTCCCATCAAGAGCTACTCCACATAACCACTTTGTGATACCAAAAGAACGCACCATGAATGGGTACCCAGGAAATTGTTAATGTTTAGGGTGAACCAAGAGGAGAAAAGGATCAAAACTAATCAAGCACTTCTCCATTGTATACCAACCCCTCCTTGTATAAAAGGATAGAAAAACAATAACAACATTTTAACGGACACAATGGGACTTTAATCGTGGATGAAGAGCTAACTACTCATGGAAAAAAAGTAACAAAAAAAAATAACAAAATTCATCTTTATTTGGCTTAGAAGGACTCACATTGATATTTGTGGATTTCCTTGGGATATTTAAATTTTGGATTCCAACTTTGTGACCAGTAATGAGTATTGAGTCCGGGTCCTAAAAGTAAACGCCGATCACAAAATTAAGACCCAGAGTCTCTATCCATTGTTTTTTTAAATTTATTTTTCCTCTTTGGGATACAATAAGAGATTTCGACAACATAATTGAAAAGATGGAACAAAGAATAAAAAGCTGGTTATGAAAGATCTTGTTACAGCCAAGTAAAATAGTGTTATACAAAGTTGTTTTATCTAGCATGCCTATTTTCAGTATGGGCTGTTTTGTTCTTTCAAAGAAAATAACCAAAAGAATCAATATTATACAGAGAGACTTTTGGTAAGGGAAACACACAAATTCTAAAGGTATCTACATAAAATCCATTAACTTTCTATGTAAACCAATAGAACAAGGAGACTTAGGCTTTAAGGAGGCTAACAAAGTAAACCAAGCAATGATCAGTAGAATAGCTTGGAGGTTAGTTAGTATCCCTGATGACCCGTGGGCACAGATTCTGAAAGGAAAATACTTTAAGAAAACAGGTGCATTACACTCCAAGAAGAAATCACAAGCTTCTTGGGTGTGGAAGTGCATCTTACAGGGAATAGAACATATACAAAAACATAGCATATGGGAAGTGGGTGATGGAAAATCCATCAACATATGGGATGATAAATGGCTACCTGCTAGGGATGAAACCTTGGCAGAGTCTGTTCTTCTAGGAAACACAATAATAACACTTGTGTCTGAGTTAACCGACTCAAACACAAAAAAGTGGAAAACTGATTTAATACAATCATTATTTGATAGTTCAATAGTACAAGAGATCACTAATATTAGACTTTATACCAATGACCAGGGAGGTATAAAAAGAGATAAACTTAGATGGACATTAAAAAAAAAAGGTGAATTCACTGTAAAATCTTTATATGCAAAGTTACTAAATCCAACCAATATCATCCCTGACAAAACAAAGAAATTTTGGAAAGGATTATGGAGCATGGATACTTCACAGATAATCGAACTGTTTATTTGGAAATGCCTGCAAGATGCATTACCTACTAAATAAAAGTTAAAATCAGTGGACAACAAATGCATTTTCTGTAAGAACGCTGTGGAATATACATATCATCTGTTTTTTTACTGTGACTATGCTAAAGCTGTGTGAAATCTACAGGAAATGGCCTCTTAGTGAGCACATCATAACTCAAACTCTGTTAATATTTATTTCTTGCATAAATATAATGAATGGTTAGCAGGTGACTTGAATTCCATCTCAATGGCACTAGCTGCAACCAAGTGCTGGTTTATTTGGAAGGAAAGGTGCCTTAGGATATTTGAAGATAAATCTAGAACACCAAATCAGTTAGCACTAGATATCTCAAGACACTATGAATACTGGCATCCAATGACCTTGAATATTTTGAGTCAAACACAAGACAGAACTATCAAACCAACGCCACATTGGACCTTCCCAATTACAAATACTTTCAAACTAAATTGTGATGCTTCTTGGTTATCTGAAAAATCTAATGCAGGCTTTGGTTTTTTTCTTCGCAATTGGACAGGAACTTTCAAAGCAGCAGAATCAGGCATCTTCAGAACTTCCGCAGCTGAATAAACAGAAGCTCTAGTCCTCCTTCAAGCAACTAAATGGCCAAAACTACATAACATACAACATCTGGTCATAGAAGGGGATAACTGAGCAACAATTAGGTAATTACAGGTAAAGGAATCAGATGAAGTTAAAAACTTAGTACAACAAATGAGATCTTTTTGGGGTTTCCAGTTCGTAGATAGACGAGCAAACAAAGTGGAAGATCAGTTGGCAAAAGAAGGAAGAAAATGTACTACTGCAAATTCTTGGCTAGACCAAGCTCCCTTATTTTTAATTCCAACAATTGCTTTTAACACTGTCAAATCTTATGAATCTTGTAATCTAAGTTCAAACCTTGTATCAGTTTAAGATTCGGCTAATCTTATAGATTCAGTCATCAGAAGGACAACTCTACCTGAGCTCGCTCCTAATGAGACTGAATCAATTGCTTAGCCAATTCTGTTTTTCAGTAATATATTTCTCTTTTCAATTTTTTTTATTTCTTTACAATAAGAGCTGATACTCAATCAACATCACCTTTTCTCCATCAAATCTTATTCGTTTGAGCTATGCCTTCCATTGGACTCTGTTGACAAATTCTTCATTTGTGAGCTTCATTCCTTCCTTCTTTAAGTTAAGTTCATGAATCTTTTCACCTATTTCCTCCTTCTTTTTAGCTAGTTGACCATATTGTTCTTTGCTCCATCTTTTTAAAAAGAACTTGAGGTTTTGTAGTTTCTTTGCTAATACATAGCTTGGAGAGCCTGTGTAATTCATAATACTCCACCAGGTGGCTAGATTGCTCAAGAAATTCTTATTAGTAATCCAATAAAGTTCTAATCTGAATGAGGGGTTAGTATTAGACACATTACATGTTGTCGGGAGGAATGGTAAGTGATCTGAGTTTTCTCTAGATAGCACAGTTTGTGATATAGCTGGAAATTTTTGTTCAATTCTTGGTGAAACTAAAACTCTATCCAATCTACATAATACTGGATCCTTTTGCATATTGGTCCAAGTATATAAACTTCCATTTGCTGGAAGGTCAGTCATATCAGTTTGTGCCATGAATTGGTTGAATAGATTCTTACCTAGCCTGGAGCCTCCATTTTTGTTCCTCTCCTAATTTCTTCTCACAACATTGAAATCACAAGCTATTATCCATGCTTCTGGTGCCCAACCTATTAAGCATTCTAACTCAAACCAGAAGTCTTTTCTTTCTTCACTGTCATAAGAGGAGTAAGCATTTGTTAAAGTCCATTCAAAGTCTTCATTCCTTAGCTTGAATTTATTGTTGATGGTGCTGGGAGAGAATTCCTCTTCAATGCATTCTAGTTTTTCATCATCCAAGATTGTTAGCATTCCCTGTGCTCTTTTAACCCTCAAATTCATCTTATTGACGCTAATCATCAACAATTTGCTATATAGGTGCAACAATTTCATTTTACCCTTCACAAAAGTACCCTTCACGATTGTGCTGACTCATGTTTACTACACGCACAATCGTGTCAAGCAGACATACTCTACATACCAAATCTCCCAAGTAAAACAAGAGAAAAATTAAGATTGTAAAACCCCATAATTTTATTAATATGATTTTCTTATCTAAAACCCATTCATACTATTTTATTCGATTTTTTTTAATCTAATACAATTCGTAAAGAATAAATACTTAGTTTTGAATCTATTTATGGTCTCCAAAATAAAATAAAATAATAAAAATGATTTATTATTGTATAGGATGAGCCTAGTAATTTAACTAAATCTAAAGTTAATAAATAAAACAAATTAATAAGAACATGATTTTTAATTGTGGCGAATGTGCAATATGGAGTGTGTGTATATGTATTTTTGCTAAATTTTGTGCCAATATCAATATTCACTAATAAATACCATGATTGTGGTGTATATAATCATTAGATAGGGTGTAAATAGCTCAAATTGAGATGTCTTACAAAGTAAGTAGCATATGGAACTGTGGGGATGTTATTTAATTGGATCCTAATGTTTTTCTTCCATGTGTGTGTAGAGAAAAAAAAATCATACACCTAGCCGTAATTATCCTTTCTCTTTCCTCATTCTTTTTACTTTTTGCACAAAATCCAAAACCTAACCGTCACTTCAATCATCTCTCTTTTTTACTTTCTTTTACAAAACAACAAAAGAGAAAGAAAACAAAAATTAGCCATCATTTTCATCCCTTTCTCTCTCTGATTTTCTTTTAAAACAACAAAAATAAAACTAAACCCTTTTTCCCATCACTTCAATATTTGTTCTCCTTTTCATGATTTTATTTGTATAAGAAGGCAAAAGTAAAAGTCTCTGATTATTGTTTTGACAAAGAAAGGATGTTGTACTTGCATCAAGTTTTGTGGAAAGCTATTTGAGGTAGGGGGTTTCTACCTAATATAAAAATCAAAACCTATTTTAGCATTATAATTATATTGATTTCTTTTTCATTTTCATGCTAATAATAATAATAATAATAATAATAATGATGGTTGTTTTAAATTTATTAAGTTGTTTTCTTAGTATAAATTGATTTATTTATGAAATTTTGCATATTGATTATTGACCATTATTATTAGATTATTCTATATTTTTATTTTAATAATAGACCTAGTTAGTATTGTTTTTCTTCTATATTTTTTCTAAATAAATTATGTAAATGCATAATTGATATAGTTTTTTACGGTGGTAAATAGAAGGTTCGTTTCTCGGACTTAGGAAGATATTGATTTTAGACTTAATAAAGAAAATATTAAAACTAGCAAAAATATTCAAAAGAAGGTAACAAGATTAAGAGTTACTAGGACTCGGGATTCCACCAAACTCATGTTCTTATGGTTCAATTATTAATTCTTTGACAATTATAGCTCCAAAAATAATAACTATTGACTCTTAATTGTTGCCAAGGTAGATTTTATAAAACATTAATTGTAAATGGTAAGCATGAATTATCAAAAAACTTAAGCTAAGCATAACTTATCAAACTAAATGACAACTAATAAATTTAAAATCATAATTCAAATTATATTAAAGCAAAAGTCATAAAAAGAATTTTATAGTGTTGAGAATTGGCTTCCTTCGTCATCCCAGTGATGGGGTTAGCTACTCATAATATAGACACTCTCAAAAGAATTTTTCATTGCTCAAATGGTGTTTACAAAGGTGAAACTGAAATAAAATAGATACTTGCAACGTTTGTCTGAGTGTTACAGAATCCACTGTTACGAGAAAGCCCAGCTAGTATTGCAAACAGGAATGCGTTGTAAGTTTTAAATTTAGTGTTACAAACAACTATCGCAGACAATATAGATAAACGACTGCTTTAAGAGGTCTGCTCTTCGTTCTTCAGCAGCAGTAGGAACAGAATCCTGCAACCTAGGATTTCACCTCTCTGCAACTCTCCAAACTTTCCCCAGACTCTCGATACCCCTTCTCGTATTCCCCAGCAACTTATTTATACCCATAGCGACTTCAAATCTCTCGAGTAAATGCAAAATATTTTTGATTATTCTCCATGCAAGATACGAGAATTTTCTTCCTTTTTTTTTATCTCCTCACGCGCTCTGCTGGTGTTGACATGTTCCAATTACTTTGATACACGACTCTTGAATGAATTAAACTCTATCCATCCACATGCTACCACTAAAAATATCTCAACAAAATAACAAAAATATCTATCGGATATATTCTTTCCCTGTTTCATCCTGTACGCATCATTTTCCTTCTAATCTTCTTCACGCGTGTATGAGCTGTCTTCCCAACCTATATTTTCATCCAACAGTGAACATATATCCTTCCTTTCTGCCAACAATAATACCCAATATACCCGTGGCTTTCTTACTTCTCTGTTTCACGGAAGCTTCTCTTTCTTTCCTATCTTTACGTCTCCAACTCTTTTACCAAACCCGTTTTAGCCTAACAGGCCATTCCTAAGTTGAATCCTTAAGAAATCCCGACTAACTCTCTCCCAAAACTTCTCCAGGACATATCACAGAAGTGAACAGATTTTCCCACCAAAATCTGTTTCAAATGGAAAGAGAAGGGGATGCCCCTTAGCAAATCCCTGGGTGCAAATAATAAATAGGGTGTCCCTTATCATTTGACTGCCCCTTATCTATCAAAAACTGGTGTCCATTTAGTAGATGGATTGGGGGTGTATATACAATTTTCTGGGTGTAAATAGTAATTTTCTTGGGTGCCGATAGTACATCTGCTGGGTGCCATTAGTGATTTTCTCCATAGGGTGCAAAAAACAGCTTTTCGAGCCAATTTCTCCATAAAAGATTATTTCTTCAAAAAACACCTACAAATACATAAGATAGCTAAATAAGCATAAAATTGAGTACTAACATTACAGAGAATTGAGAACAAAATAGACCCATAAATGTGTCTATCAATAATAATTGAGTTATGATTTGTGAAAGTGAATCTATTGAATTAGACTATTAGTATTGAAAATGAGTTTGGTGTTTGTACGCGGATAAAATGTACTGATTAGAATTGGAATACACGCATATATATAACTCTCTGCTGCTGAAGTGTCAGGCCTTTATGGCATCCCACCGCTGGTGGCTACCCTGGGAAGACTGTTCGGGAAACAATAATGGTTTGTTTATCGGAATAACTCTGACAACTATAAATGGTTTGTTTACCGGAATAACTCTGATAATTAGAAATGGTTTGTTACCGGAATAACTCTGATAATTAGTAATGGTTTGTTTACCGGAATAACTCTGACAACTAGAAATGGTTTGTTTACTGGAATAACTCTGATAATTAGAAATAGTTTGTTACCAGAATAACTCTGGTAATTAGTAATGGTTTGTTTACCGGAATAACCCTGACAATTAGATTAAGGATCTAGAATTTGAGATTGAAGATTTTGAGTAAGAAAATGTTAAGTATTTGTGGTTGAGAATGTCGTAAGTATTGTTGTGAGTTTTTATGCATGGTTTTAATTATAGTATCCGTTGCATGTGTTTGATTTTCGATGCACTCTATTATTTTTTGAAACTTCCTACTGGGCTGTGGTTTGCTCACCCCTTTTCCTTCCTTTTCCACAGAGAATGAAGAAACACTAGCTGTAAAAGAAATTATTATTTATCATGGGGATTTTGGCTCTGCGCATTTTGAGTTAAACCAAAGTGTTGGTTTGTTTTAATAAACTTTGATTTTGTAATTATTATTTTATAGTTTTGAAATTTTTAAAGTAGTATTATATTTCATTTAATAAATTCAATTTGAATTGATATTTGTATTTTATTAAAAACTTTTGGAACGAAAAGTCTGATCCTACACGAGCGGCGGTCCGGAAATATGGACTTGCTAGTTGGATCGGACCCGACCCACAAGGTCGAATCCATGTCCGTTGGAAGTCCGAAAATCCGGGCTGTCAAAGTTGGTATCAGAGCACGGTTCCGATTTACTTGCACTGTGCGTATGGACTTACTGATTTTTGAACGTTTGTTTTATGGAAGAAAAAAAAACTATAATTTTGTTTTGACATTTTACATTATCAAAATTATTTTGAAGTTTTATTCGTTGTATTTTCATATCTGTTTTATCTTTGATTTAGCAGAGTTTTACTTTATTTTACATCTGCTTATTTTGGGATTAGGATAAAAAAATAAAATAAACAACAAAATATTAAAATAAAAATTGTTTGCATTGTGGATTTAACTGAAATATTAAAAAAATTTGGACGAAATTCTTTTTAAGGTGTTAATAGTGTAACACCCGATATTTTTTGTATTGAATTTCGAGGCGAAATTCATTTTGAGAGGTTAATAATGTAACACCCGGTATTTTGGTTGTTGAATTTCGGGACGAAATTCTTTTTAAGAGGTTAATAGTGTAAAACCCCATAATTTTATTAATAAGATTTTCGTACCTAAAACCCATCCATACTATTTTATTCGATTTTTTTTTAATCTAATACAATTCGTAAAGAATAAATACTTAGTTTTGAATTTATTTATGGTTTCCAAAATAAAATAAAATAATAAAAATAATTTATTATTGTATAGGATGAGCCTAGTAATTTAACTAAATCTAAAGTTACTAAATAAAGCAAATTAATAAGAACATGATTTTTAATTGTGGCGAATGTGCAATATGGAGTGTGTGTATATGTATTTTTGCTAAATTTTGTTCCAATATCAATACCCACTAATAAATTCCATGATTGTGGTGTATATAATCATTAGATGGGGTGTAAATAGCTCAAATTGAGATGTCATACAAAGTAAGTAGTATATGGAATTGTGGGGATGTTATTTAGTAGGATCCTAATGTTTTTCTTCCATGTATGTGTAGAGAAAAAAATAAACCATACACCTAGCCGTCATTATCCTTTCTCTTTCCCCCTTCTTTTTACTTTTTGCACAAAATCCAAAACCTAGCAGTCACTTTCAATCATTTCCCTTTTCTACTTTCTTTTACAAAACAACAAAAGAGAAAGAAAACCAAAGTTAGCCATCATTTTCATCCTTTTCTCTCTCTGATTTTCTTTTAAAACAACAAAGATAAAACTAAACCCTTTTTCCCATCACTTCAATATTTGTTCTCCTTTTCATGATTTTATTTGTATAAGAAGGCAAAAGTAAAAGTCTCTGATTTATTATTTTTACAAAGAAAGGATGTTGTACTTGGATCAAGTTTTGTGGAAAGCTATTTGAGGTGGGAGGTTTCTACCTAATACAAAAATCAAAACCTATTTTAGCATTATAATTATATTGATTTCTTTTTCATTTTCATGCTAATAATAATAATAATAATAATAATAATCATGATGGTTGTTTTAAATTTATTAAGTTGTTTTCTCAGTATAAATTGATTTATTTATGAAATTTTGCATATTGATTATTGACCATTATTATTAGATTATTCTATATTTTGATTTTAATAATAGACCTAGTTAGTATTGTTTTTCTTCTATATTTTTTTTAAATAAATTATGTAAATGCATAATTGATGTAGTTTTTTACGGTGGTAAATAGAAGGTTCATTTCTCGGACTTGGGAAGATATTGATTTTAGACTTAATAAAGAAAATATTAAAACTAGCAAAAATATTCAAAAGAAGGTAACAAGATTAAGAGTTACTAGGACTCAGGATTCCACCAAACTCATGTTCTTATGGTTCAATTATTAATTCTTTGACAATTATAGCTCCAAAAATAATAACTATTGACTCTTAATTGTTTCCAAGGAAGATTTTATAAAACATTAATTGTAAATGGTAAGCATGAGTTATCAAAACACTTAAGCTAAGCATAACTCATCAAACTAAATGACAATTAATTTATGTAAAATCATAATTCAAATTATATTAAAGCAAAAGTTATAAAAAGAATTTAATAAAATTACCATAGTGTTGAGAATTGGCTTCCTCCGTCATCCCAGTGATGGGGTTAGCTGCTTGATGTGAATTTTAAGTTGTAGTGAAAGTGGTGAGTAAAGTTCGTTCAATTCGGGCTTATGAAGGATTTTTTAGAATTAAATAAAATTGTTTCAATAATAATAAGAAAATACCGAGACTCTGGATTCCACCATTGACCAATTAATTGATAAACTCTAATCAATATTCATGCAATATTCTTCTTTAAAGTGATTCTAATATTTGCCTCTAATAGATTTTTGAAGTAGTAGTTGTAATCACAAAGCATGAAACATCAAAAGTTTTAAAACCTAGCATGTTCCATCAAAACAACTCACAACTACTCAATAAAAATCAATTTTTCTTTTAAGTTCTATGCAAATAATTGCAATAAATAATTAAAATAGAACTATACCACGTTTCATGGAACAATGGCTTCCTCCGTCTCCTCGGCTAAGGGGTTTAGCTCCTCATATTAATCGTGTTCTCAAAATACATGTTTATGGCTAAAAAATTGATTACAAGAGAGAAAAGGGTATACTGTAATCGCTGAAAGTCTAATACAGAAGACGGAATCGTTGCTGAAGAGCTTCGGTGACTGCAGGATGATGCGACCGTAACTCGTTGTCACTGAAAATAAGTCTGCCTCTGCAACTTACTTTTTCCGCTGTTCTGTGTTCTTCGTCTTCTCCGGCAACAGCAGCAGCAGCAGAACCCGATCTTCTTCTAATGATTTTTATGGCTTCTCTAAGGCTCTAAACTTTCCCCTAAGGTCTTGGTTACCTTCCTAGGACTCGAACCAACCCTTTTATACATAGTAGAGCAAAGAAAATTTGAGAATAACTTTGGTTTTTTCCTCCACAGCAAGTTGCGATATTTTTTTCTTTTTCTTCTGTTTCACATTTTCTCAGCTGTCCAAACTCCTCCCTGATAGAAACAAATCTCTAAGAAGAGTTTCCTTCCTCTTCTTCACGTAAGTTTCCAAAAATAAACCAAGAAACTTGCCCAAAATAAACCGTGATATTTTTAACCTTTTTTTGCTTCCAATTCGAGTTCTAGCCACTTTGGATCCATTCCAACACCCTTACTTCGCCTGTTAGGTCCATCGGAACAAACCCAATCAAATTCAGCCCTTTAATCTCCCTAAAAATCGATCAACAATCCATCCACAAAATCGTCTGTGAAAGAAACAAATTCCCGCCATTTTTCTGTTTTTGAAAACGTGAAGAAATGTGACATCCCCCTATCCAGTCCCGGTCTGTACTTAGCAGCTGCTTGGAAATGGGTTACCCCTTATCCAAGATGAGAGTCCGAATAGCAAATGTCCTCCCAGGAGCCTTTAACAACTTTTCGAGCCAATTTTGCCGCAAAAGCCTATTTTTCCAAAAAACACCTACAAGGGATAAAATACCAAAATTAGTAAAAAATGGGTACTAACACTATACATAAAAGAGATGAAAATATACACATAAATGAGTCTATCACTGCTCATAATGTAAACACTCTCAAAAGAATATTTCATTGCTCAAATGGTGTTTACAAAGGTGAAACTGAAAAAGAACAGTAATTCGCAACGTTTGTCTGAGTGTTACAGAATTCACTGTTGCGAGAAACCCCAGCTGGTATTGCAAACAGGAATGCGTTGCGAGTTTGAAATTTAGTGTTACAATCAACTGTCGCAGACAATATAGATAAACGACTTCTTTAAGAGGTCTGTTCTTCATATTCTTTGTTCTTCAGCAGCAGCGGGAACAGAATCCTCCAACCTGGGATTTCACCTCTGTGTAACTCTCTAAACTTTCCCCAAACTCTCGATACCCCTTCTCATATTCCCCAGCAACTTATTTATACCCATAGCGACTCCAAATCTCTTGAGTAAATGCAAAATATTTTTGATTATTCTCCATGCAAGATACGAGAATTTTCTTCCTTTTTTTTTTTTTTTAATCTCCTCACTCGCTCTGCTGGTGTTGACATGTTCCAAATACTTTGATACACGACTCTTGAATGAATTAAACTCTATCCATCCACATGCTACCACAAAAAATATCTCTCGGATATATTCTTTCCCTGTGTTTATCCTGTACGCAGCATTTTCCTTCTACTCTTCTTCACGCGTGTATGAGCTGTCTTCCCAACCTATATTTTCATCCAACAGTGAACATATATCCTTCCTTTCTGCCAACAATAATACCCAATATACCCATGGCATTCTTACTTCTCTGTTTCACGGAAGCTTCTCTTTCTTTCCTATCTTTACGTCTCCAACTCTTTTACCAAACCCGTTTTAGCCTAACAGGCCATTCCTAAGTTGAATCCTTAAGAAATCCCAACTAACTCTCTCCCAAAACTTCTCCAAGACATATCGCATAAGTGAACAGATTTTCCTGCCAAAATCTGTTTCAAATGGAAAGAGAAGGGGATGCCCCTTAGCCAATCCCTAGGTGCAAATAATAAACAGGGTGTCCCTTATCATTTGACTGCCCCTTATCTATCGAAAACTGGTGTCCATTTAGTAGATGGCTTGGGGGTGTATATACAATTTTCTTGGTGTAAATAGTAATTTTCTTGGGTGCCGATAGTACATCTGCTGGGTGCCATTAGTGATTTTCTCCAGAGGGTGCAAAAAAAATCTTTTCGAGCCAATTTCTCCATAAAAGATTATTTCTTCAAAAAACACCTACAAATACATAAGATAGCTAAATAAGCATAAAATTGAGTACTAACATTACAGAGAATTGAGAACAAAATAGACCCATAAATGTGTCTATCAATAATAATTGAGTTATGATTTGTGAAAGTGAATCTATTGAATTAGACTATTAGTGTTGAAAATGAGTTTGGTGTTTATACGCAGATAAACTGTGAAGGCTACCCTGTGAAGACTACCCTGGGAAGACTGTGCAGGGAACAATAATGGTTTGTTTACAGGAATATCTCTGACAACTATAAATGGTTTGTTTACCGGAATAACTCTGATAATTAGAAATGGTTTGTTACCGGAATAACTTTGATAATTAGTAATGTTTTGTTACCGGAAAAACTCTGATAATTAGTAATGGTTTGTTTACCGGAATAACTCTGACAACTAGAAATGGTTTGTTTACTGGAATAACTCTGATAATTAGAAATGATTTTTTACCAGAATAACTCTCATAATTAGTAATGGTTTGTTTACCGGAATAACCCTGACAAGTAGATTAAGGATCTAGAATTTGAGATTGAAGATTTTGAGTAAGAAAATGTTAAGTATTTGTGGTTGAGAATGTCGTAAGTATTGTTGTGAATTTTTATGCATGATTTTAATTATAGTATCAGTGGCATGTGTTTGATTTTCGATGCACTCTATTATTTTTTGAAACTTCCTACTGGGCTGTGGTTTGCTCACCCCTTTTCCTTCCTTTTCAACAGAGAATGAAGAAACACTAGTTGTATAAGAAATTATTATTTATCATGGGGATTTGGGCTCTGCGCATTTTGAGTTAAACCAAAGTGTTGGTTTGTTTTAATAAACTTTGATTTTGTAATTATTATTTTATAGTTTTGAAATTATTAAAGTAGTATTATATTTCATTTAATAAATTCAATTTGAATTGAGTATTGTATTTTATCAAAAAAAATTGGAACGAAAAATATGATCCTACACGATTGGCGGTCTGGAAAATTGGACTTGCTAGATGGATCGGACCCGACCCACAAGGTCGAATCCATGTCCACTTGAAGTCCGAAAATCCGGGCTGTCACAGTTGGTATCAGAGCACGGTTCCGATTTACTTGCACTGTGCGTATGGACTTACTGATTTTTGAACGTTTGTTTTATGGAAGAAAAAAATAACGATAATTTTGTTTTGACATTTTACATTATCAAAATTATTTTGAAGTTTTATTCGTTGTATTTTCATATCTGTTTTATCTTTGATTTAGCAGAGTTTTACTTTATTTTACATCTGCTTATTTTGGGATTGGGATAAACAAATAAAATAAACAACAAAATATTAAAATAAAAATTGTTTGCATTGTGGATTTAACTGAAATATTTAAAATTTTGGGACGAAATTCTTTTTAAGGTGTTAATAGTGTAACACCCGATATTTTTTGTATTGAATTTCGAGGCGAAATTCATTTTAAGAGGTTAATAATGTAACGCCCGGTATTTTGGTTGTTGAATTTTGGGACAAAATTCTTTTTAAGAGGTTAATAGTGTAAAACCCCATAATTTTATTAATATGATTTTCGTACCTAAAACCCATCCATACTATTTTATTCGTTTTTTTTTTTTGTAATCTAATACAATTCGTAAAGAATAAATACTTAGTTTTGAATCTATTTATGGTTTCCAAAATAAAATAAAATAATAAAAATGATTTATTATTATATAGGATTAGCCTAGTAATTTAACTAAATCTAAAGTTAATAAATAAAACAAATTAATAAGAACATGATTTTTAATTGTGGTGAATGTGTAATATGGAGTGTGTGTATATGTATTTTTGCTAAATTTTGTGCCAATATCAATATCCACTAATAAATTGCATGATTGTGGTGTATATAATCATTAGATGGGGTGTAAATAGCTTAAATTGAGATGTCTTACAAAGTAAGTAGCATATGGAATTGTGGGGATGTTATTTAGTAGGATCCTAATATTTTTCTTCCATGTACGTGTAGAGAAAAAAATAAACCATACACCTAGCCGTTATTATCTTTTCTCTTTCCCCCTTCTTTTTACTTTTTGCACAAAATCCAAAACCTAGCCGTCACTTTTAATCATCTTTCTTTTCTACTTTCTTTTACAAAACAACAAAAGAGAAAGAAAACAAAAGTTAGCCATCATTTTCATCATTTTCTCTCTTTGATTTTCTTTTAAAACAACAAAAATAAAACAAAACCCTTTTTCCCATCACTTTAATATTTGTTCTCCTTTTCATGATATTATTTGTATAAGAAGGCAAAAGTAAAAGTCTCTGATTTATTATTTTGACAAAGAAAGGATGTTGTACTTGCATCAAGTTTTGTGGAAAGCTATTTTATGTAGGGGGTTTCTACCTAATACAAAAATCAAAACCTATTTTAGCATTATAATTATATTGATTTTTTTTTCATTTTAATGCTAATAATAATAATAATAATAATAATAATAATAATAATAATAATAATAATAAT